>OZ007568.1:67554152-67719152 GCA_963931925.1 Onchidella celtica
GCCGGGGGGGGGGTTGGGGGTGTTTGCGAGAAAAAGAAAGAAAGACGCAAACAAATAAAAACCAAACGTGGAAATCTATCAGGACGGTTGGCTTTCAAATTCATTTTTCTGTTGTTGATACTGCAGTGGTTCGTTGTGTACAAGTGTTTGTTAATCTCTCTGTCTCCCTGTGTGTGTGTGTGTGCGCGTGAGACAGAGAGAAAGAGAGAGAGAGAGAGAGAGACGGACAGACAGAGAAAGAGAAGGAGGGAGAAAGAGAGAGAGCGGGAGGGAGAGAGACATTGAGAGAGACAGAAGGAGGAGAGAGAGAGAGGCAGAGAAAGAGAGGAGAGAAAAGGGAGAGAGAAAGAGAGAGAGAGAGACAGATAGGGAGAGCCCGCGAGAGAGAGAGAGAGAGATAGATAGGGAGAGCCCGCGATAGAGAAAGAGAGAGAGACAGATAGGGAGAGCCCGCGAGAGAGAGAGAGAGAGAGAGAGAGACCAATTATTTCGGAGGTGGAACCTAGGTGGGGTCACAGCTCTAAAAGGGATCGCCAAGCAAAAAGGGTTGAAACTCCCTGCTAAAGAGCAATGAACTCTCACTTTGAATAATATTTTGGCTGCGATACTCCCGGTCGATAATCAGCAATTAACCATACGGAAGGAAAGCATTACATTATATCACAATCGATTACACATAAAATTATACAACAATAAACCCTCAAGCTTAAATCTATATTAAGGCGGGCGCCCATACGCGACTTTGTTGCGTTGCGGTCGAGTCCCATTTTCAAAAAAATATAAGATAACCTAAGACAACAATCACTTTATCAGCCCTTGAGGGAAAGCCACTTTCACAGCCTTTAAGAGCATCTACATAGTATACACACCTTTAAGCACCATTATATAAACATATAATTATCTCAATAAGAGGCATATTATATGAAGTAACATGGCACGGAAACTTGGTAAAAAATATTGCACACATCTAGGTTTAATGTCTCTTCTACACACTAAACGATCTCCAGTGTTTCAGAAAAAGGGATGTAGAACAAACAAGGTCATGATTACTGTAAAAAACCTTCAAATTTATACAGGTCTTACTGATGATCATCCTAAGGAGGCTAGCTCATAACTTTACATCCAGACATTACAAATCGTGGAGGTTTCTATTTAAGCTCGTGACATAATAAGTCAAGTCTGTTTTGCTTATAGTTAGGCTCAGTGTGCGAGATCACTTTTCCCGCCAAGCACTCGAGACAGTCTTTGGCCTGCCCCGAACTCCTAAGACAGACACATCCAATCCCGCCAGTGCGGCAAGGTTCAAGTTCAGCTCCAGGGTCCAACATCTGACATTTAATCTGAGACGAAACAGCCATAATATTCATTTTTATGACTGACCTAGACTGCACTAAAGATATAATTTGTTGGAGGGAATCATTAGTGCGTTCACTTAAGAAATTGCACTGTGATTGTACTGCTTCAACTTTCACCTCGTTAGGTAACGTTTTTATTTTTCCTTTTATTAGTGCTCCTCTAAAATCTCTCAGATGAAAGGAATTCCATCCAAGGCGGGGATGATCATGGTGCAGCGTGGGTGGTTCGGAGACTTTGATAGATGCTTTTGAGTAAGTTAGCTAGCTTTTCAACCTTGGATGTGTTACGCTCCCCTTAGTAATAGCAATTAAGACCCGTTTCTCTGATCTTCTAGTGCGTTCTAGGCCGAGAGACAAACGGATATTGGAGTAGGTGGGGTTCTTAATCTTCCTCCCTCCCCCCTCCCCTACCCCCATTAAGCCTGCACAAATTCAAAAATTCGGTCATCTTATTTTTCAAAAACTATTTAATAGAATTCTCAGAATTCCCACAGCACAGGTTCATGGTAAGGACTTACAGGATGGTGAGATACTTTGACATTCTTTCTGCCTCACAAGCTCACAAGTTCATCAACTGAAGGTGCAGTATTTGACAGAGCGCAGGCCTTGGTATCACCCCCCCCCCTCCCCTCCCCGCCGGGTAAGAGTAAATGATTAAGATGATTAAGAAGGATAAGGAACAGAGGAAATTTCACGTTCAGATGCTAAGTTCCCAGAACAAAGTGGTAAAAGAAATCTGAAAGCTTAATACATCCAAGACTGCCTTCTAAAACTGCGTGCTCTTAAAATGACCAAGTCCTGTTTCCACTTTTCGTCTGAACTGAATTACACACTACGTCTACAGGCCTTCTCCATTGTGTGTCAAAGTATCAAGCAGATTCGGTGTGTAATTTGTAAGTATTACTCAATAGAAAACTTCTTTGAAAGTTCTGATCACATGAAACGACAATCAGCAATTTCTCAAAAGGCTGACAGAAGGCAGTTAAAACTTTGTCTTTCTAAGGGGACGACTGAGTTGTCCAATTCGCGAAACTCTTACAGATGTCACGATCAAAGTGTGTCCCACTTACGCAGTAATAAAGAATACCAAACTGCATGCACTGCAGCATCAGCTGAACCACCGATATTTTGACCACCCAGGTGTATTGCTCAGTAAAACAATAATTCACATGACACAGCAAGAATCACAAATGTTGGACATTTCAACAGTTATGCTGTTTCATGATAAGGATGTCTACGTGACGTCCTAAACGTAAAGTCCAAAAGCAAAGCTGTGTAATGGAGGGCTCGTCTTTAAAGTATTTCGACATAACAATAGAAAACACAACACCGGCCACGCGTAAATAAATAATAAGAACAAACAAAAAAATTCATTCACTTGGAAAACAACAACAAGAAAAAAACCTACAACGAAACCATTTATGTTACGTTAATATCAATGTCAATATCAATATCAAAGCCAGGTTTTCAGAGCGCTCTGTGCCTTTAAAAAAAATGAGGCGGGGGGAGTAGGCATGGAACAAGTTGGGCAATTTCCATCAACAACGATCGCTTGATGCTGATAAACAAATAACTGAACTATTATTATCAAGAACCGGTTCAATAATTAGTTGACGTGTACAGCCTAGGGACATTGATGGAGTTCGGTATTGTTTCACGTCACGTAAATAAACGAATCCAGCTGGGAGAGAAATCCATGAGCAAGTTTCATTATTCGCTTTTCACTCCAGACAGGAGTTAGGGGTGATTCCTGTCTACGTGTTAATTCCTCTTCTTCATGCCCAGTCTTCCTGTTGAGGCAGCGGTGAAACTCGTTTCCATCTCTTTGACGACGTTTTCCCTATCTTATACTCATTAACTTATAGACATGCATTTCTCCTGGTTAAAGACAAAATCCCTATTGCACGCCACTTCGTATGTTCTACGTCTGATCAGTAAAAAAGACATCTCTGCTAACCGTGCCACGTGCAATATAGATAATATTATAGTGCTCACGCACCTTAAAATCCAAATTCAGATTCAAAAGTTACTCACCAACGTATCACAACCATTGCATGATTATGCAGATCTCTCACCTTGGCTATCTGACGCTGGCTTGACTTTCAATTACAAGAAAGGAACAAAACCCTATACACATTATTGAGTATTCTCCCAGCCATAATCGACCTATGAATTGTTCAGTATATTTACCAAAGACAGCAGCAATAACATTGGCCAACAAAATGAAAATAACCCCTCCAACAGCAACAGCAAAGTAAACATTACACTGGGGATTTTTTCACTAACCAAGGCAGGGCAATCGCTTTGAATATCGCCAATGATCTGCTCCCGTTCATGACCTAAACGTCAAATGGGTTAAGACCAGATATATTTTCCAGAATTACAAAGCATCAGGAAAGATCCTCTAGCAGGGTAAAATAATACGGCGGCAATAATTGCGGTGTGCAGGCCTGACTGCAAAACTCCAAAACCCTACTTTTTTGTGAGTTAGAATGTTCTACTTCCTATGCAATCATGTAGGACATCCAATTATCAGGTACAGGATAGAATGATCTCCTTCGCCGACAGTTAACAGAGAAGCTGATATAAATTGTTTAAAATCTAGGAAAGAAATTGCTATCGTTACTGAAAAATAGATTTTCTATTTCCTCAGCCCCTCACTCTTCCGCATAAAATTCGCAGTGTCTTAGACACCGTTTTAAATAAGTACACTTGTCTGACCGGGGTTCGCGACCTCTGAAGACGTCGTGCAGTCTCATTGTTGTAACAAGAATACCTCTACTGGCGCGGATGGTTGATGGGCGATTTCTGGTCGGGTCTCCGTCTGTCCCATCAATTTGCTTATTCTGTTCGTCGTCTTGCTTCTCCCTTCCACAACCTGTCCGTTATCGTGAAGACGCGATTTCTCCAAACTCAACTCAAACTCAAACTCAAAACCTCTGCTGGTTGAACTCTTGTTAGTAGACTATTCTCTCCTTTCACTTTGTTTTAATTTACCTAAATAATACCAAATCTGAATATTATCCATCTCTATGTTTTCTCCTTTACTTCTCTCGCGCCAACTTCTCAGTTACGAGATCTGACTACTCGCTTTAAAAAAAAAATGAAATTAACCTAACTTTTGCTGACTGTACTGGACAGTGTCCACCCCCGGATGTCTCTGAACAAACAGCCGTTCACGTGCGCCAGATCTGTCAACTTCTAAATTCTGCGAAGGCGACAGATTAAGACTCTTGCCACATCACTATCTAAAACGTCTGAAGCGATGACTGGACGAAGAGGTCATCTGCAATACTTTAATAAGCCATGGCTCAAAAAGACAAAAAAAGAAAGAACACGAGGAGGAGAGGCATCAGATACCATGTGCAAGCGATTCCCCAGATTCTCCAATTGCTGTTTCGTCCGTGATATCAAAACATAACTCTTACAGATTATTTCGGTGTTTTCATATCAAAATAGTTTTGCAAAAGTTCGAACTGTTTTCCAGCATTCAATTCCAGGCACTATGAATCAAGATTGTATTGCTGTATCATCAACAAAAAACAGCAACCAGCCACTCACCGGTACTTCAAAACAACAACTCCCCGGGGAGTGAGTAACTGAATAGCAAGTTACAGTCAACAGTTTTTGGTTTCTGGGTCTGAATATTTTCTTCAGGACCAGCATTTAATCGTTGTATTTTCTCCATTCTATGCGACTGATCGAAGCTCTCGACTCACCCAGCCAATCCTAAAAAACAGTGTAGAGCTAGGATTTTTGGTGGGTGTGGGAATTGAGGGGGGGGAAGGGGGTGGCGGCTGACAGATTATGTAATCCATATAACACGCCATGTGGTTAAAAAAGGGAAATAACATGGAAGCCGACGATATGGTTACTCCTGGTACTCACATGAAACAGCATTATCGCAGCCCCCCGTGCAACAAAACGGCATGAAAGATTAATGTTATCACATTGTTGACTGGATGCAATACCGGAGCAACTGGAGCACTGTGGATATGTTACGTGTACTTGGAGAATGCACAGGTCCAATGCACTGCCAGCGAGAATCCAGTCTATTTGCCATAAGGGAAATAAAAGATCGGACTTACCCGAATGATGAAAGCCGACAATGCCCAGTGGTACACTCAAGAAGCCAGCTATGAGTCCCTATGGTAAAAGAGGCGTGGAAGGGATTTCTCAGGAGTTGATGACTGTGTCTCTTGTAGCAGAGGAATTGAACATCCAAGTTCCATTGTTTTTGTGAAGCGTTTCATGTTCGGTCTTGTGCCTAAACAGAGAAGATCAAAATACATAAATAAATAGACACATCAACAAGTAAATACTTAAATAAGACAGACAGGCCAATAGAAAGACAAAAAGACGAACAGGACTAGACTAGATTAGATTGGCACACGTGCAAATAGACAGACAGGCAGAGAGGCAGACGAACTGACGGACAGACAGAAAGGCAGGAAGACAAGTATGCAGACAGACGGACGGAAGGAGGATGAATAGATATGAGGTGGATAGATAGATAGATTTTTTTAAACGTTCAAACTGTCAGATTAAATTCATTCCAGGTATCACGCCATCCGGTCAAGCTTGCATCAATTCATAAACAGAATTATTCCTATAAAATCTACAATTCTCCCAGTGTCTTACAAAATTCTTTATTTATATAACACTCCCCCCCCCCCCCCCATGTCCCTCATCCCTTCTTCTCATGCAACAATCGCTCTCACTGCACTTCTACATCATGTGTCTGGGGCATCTTTATCGTTTCCGTACTCTCCTACAAGTCCCACCACTAAACCCTAAACAATTTCAATTTCATACGAGTAAACACACGGCAAATTCCCGCCTCCTACCACTTCCTCAGTCCTACTTAACATCACACTGGTCTGCTAGTCTCACAGGTTTATATTACTTGTAGAGACGTCAGATGCTTTTGTAAGTCTATTGCTTAATTTAAAACTGTGTTTGATTATCTCTTATCGCATTTTACAGTTCTAATGCTATTTTCAAACAGACAATCGATATTATTACAATGGTCACTGCGCACTGAGCCACTGCCTCTCTGCTACTTCAGATAGTGAGCACTATATTTTATCAACAGTAAAACATAGCCCCTGTAGGCGCCAGCTGTAATGGATAGCGTCCGATTTGTAGGATTATAATGCAGACATAACGAACATTTTGACTATCCAGGCAGTAGTGGTTTTGTAGGATATAGACAAAGTCAGTTACTCAATCAAGGGGCAAATTCAGATAGGCTGTCAAAGCGTTTACACTTTTCCGTACCCAGATTTAATGTCACTTGTACAAGTAGTATTTATTTGGCAGTTCCTGAGAACTTTGCCTAACTGAAACTGTGTGTTAAGGTTTACTGAAATGTCGCTATGACAGTGTCAAATGTCCATTTTTATTTCTTCTAGAAAGCTAGTCGAGGAAAGCTGTCCGGAAAGAAAAAAGAAAAGAAAACAAAACAAAACAAAACATAAAGAAAAAACAGCAAAGACAAGGCTTTGGGCGCCTTAAATGTCAACTGTGACATCAGTATTTACAATACAGAATTTGTTGCAGAGGAGAATGCACCCAACTTCAGCACTGATGGCTTATCATAACACATGGAACTCACATTGAATTGTTGGAAGATCTAATAGATACCAGAAATGACCTTAGAAATGTCTGTCAGAAGAGCGACTGTGAACGTTTAGATACACATACAGAAAGGTACACTTTCATTAGCAGCTCTATTGATGCATGCACTCTCTTCTCTCGGTTGGGAAAAAAACCGTGATTGATACGTAACGAATCAGAAATGTGAACCTTGTGATTGTTTCCCTAGCTCAGTGCAGTTCACGAGCAGTTCTCCCACAACTGTCAAATTGGTTTACTCACTTGTGGATAGGGTATTGTGTCTGTGCGAGTCTGAAGTTCAGACTTCACATGTTTTCAGTGGTAGGCCAATTAAGCTAAATAGAAGCAAACTCTGCATGTCTCAAATCACACGCAAAACAGAAAGGATCAGAAAATCAATGTGCTTTCATAGCTGCAAAGAACATAGATCTTATCACCTGTACGTTTGTACAAATATCTCAAGCACAAATGCATAACAAGAACAAAAGAATCACTGACATGCGATGGATCAGAACGAGATGAAAAAATGTCCGAGTTTTGTCTTCATAACCACGCTAAGGGGACAAGGATATGGGCTGACTCCCACCAGTAAAGAATCTGACAGCACAGTTCATGGTATCCACAAATAGAACTGGCTGGGCATGTAGGACCTTTCTGTGGGCAGACTGAATGTACGTCATGAAAGTTGTTAATTGCCATGAAAATAACTAGAACGAATTTCTCAATATCTCCTGTGACTGGCAAACTATCCGTTAACCTGCAAGACATAAATTATTATTGCTGTTGCATTTCACATATATTTTGAAAATTCTTGACTGAGGTCACTTCAGTACTAATGCAGCTGGATAAATCGAGTGGATATCGCACGCATTTACAAGCTGTTTGATCATTCTTTTCTTGCAATCTTGGACAAAATGAACTAAGCCATGTATAGTCCTAAATCAGATACAGTTCGCGTGCCACAAAAGATGGTCAATGAAAATGGCCATGAAAAGTATTTTGTTTTCATTAGACAGTCTGAATAACATACTATGGAGTCGTGTTGAGGAGAGGAATTAACAGGGCTTAGAAAACAGAATGATGTATAGAAAAATAGGCCATAGAAAACAACTCTTTCTGGACACCAAATCAACAACTAACAAAACAGTATTGCTTCCCCACTCTAACATTAATAACAACGTCGATTTACTAGCATTTTGACGGATAATTATGACACTCATTTTGTCGATGAAATTAAATGACACTTATCTTAATGAGTTTTTGTCTAGTCTGCGCTGGCATTTTGACAAGGCTTATGGTTTCTCCGTTCAGCTAGAGCTATCGACATTTCTGAGAACTGTGAATTATGGGCGCTCATAGACAGAAAAAGCAAGGTCTGCGCCGTGGAGCATCATATGGGGGAAAACTGTTTTGACAGGCATATGAAGGCAGATAAAAAGAAACAACTGCGTCCCGACATCAGACTTAATCTACCTTGGTATCCAAGAGTCCAGATGGCTTTTTGATTATCGTTCGGCCAGCGGGGCCACCTCCTGACCTCTCACTGACCCTGGGTAATTATTGTTATATATTTCATGAGCCACATGTGTTCATGTGGTCACTAATGGTCGGGTCTTAATGAAGCATTTCCATGTCTTTGGGGTGTTACCAGACCCTGCTTTAACACAGTTTTCTTATGTTTTCTCATTTTGAGATACCAAGAAGCCCGCTGACTCGCCCGGTTTAACATACCAACAAAGCTGCACGTGAACAATTTGATATATTCCATGCTCTCAGCCCTTCGATACCCCTCCCCTCCCCCCCCCCCCCCCGTCCTCATAAAACTAATATCCTCATCTTGTCCGTGTCTTTCTCCTCCCCTTACAATATGTCTCTACACTCCTACATCTCTCCCTCCTTTCCTTTAATCCCAAGTTTCCCCCCACCTAAGCCATCCCCTTGTTCTAATCTTCTTTTCTCTTGGCCGAGACTCCGGGTTTTTATACACTGATGAGATTTCAAGTTCCGCAGCTACTATCTATGCGTCTCATGCACGCCACAGGTCAACTCCTGACAATGAGCGGTGAATCAATGTGGGCAGCCTGCGCTCACATCCAGTCACCGTACACATACACGCTGAATGAGAATTAATTCAGGGAGACGCCCCGCTCACGGACCGGGCGATGAGCTGGCCTCTTTTGTGGCCGGTCTCTCAGGACGTAATTAGTGTTGACGGCGTGGTCTATGGTTTTTCCTTAGTGATTTGGGAGTCCACAGCGCTGGGTGGATTGTCTGCTGGTCTCATGAAACGGTCACTGCATTTGAAAATACTTTTCTCTTCTTTCCCCTCTCCCCATTATTCTCTTGTTTTAATATCTGGCCATTCTGCTGACGTTTTTCTGATATCGTCGGTTTCATGACGAAGGGGCGAATAGACAACGGGTTTCGTCAACGGGTTTCGAAAAGGGGCGAATAGATAACAACACTTTTGTTATATATTCGCCTCTTCGTCATGAAACGGACGATATGTTACCTACTAACTTGCGCTTGAAACACACTTCTCTTATCATTTCTACTATATTCGCGCCCCAAGGTCCCCTCTTGTTTTAGATTTCGAAGAGTTGACATCAAAATCCCACGATTCACCTTGTCGTTCGCCCCTCACTGTTTTCCTACAACCAAATTGAATGATACGATTTTTTCACGAACCTGAATTTCGCGAAAGACAAAAGGGTGCTGAAACAGAGGTAAACTGTAATTAAATGAGTACATGGCAGAGGTCGATAAGTAATAAATGTGATTTCCGTTTCATTTGGTAGATGTTACAATAATGTACTGTGCAGAATAGATTCTATAGAAAATAGGTTTTTCAGTGTGAATGTACTAAGGTACTATTACTGGAAATTGTATCAAAGATTCATCGGTGTTTTAGAAAAGCTGAAAGTGCTAAAACACTGATAGTTCTGAGCCCATCAGCTGATGAGATTTTTATCATCAGAGCGGGAGACAGTCAAACAAAAGATAACAAAAATTCAGCAAATTCTTCATTTCTATCAAGGAAATAACTGTAATGTAGTTGCTCTCAGTTAAAGTACTGGTGGTTTCTCTGGCAGATGATAATAAAGAGTGCCTAATGCCTATTATTGCGTCAGTTTCGTGGTTATTGTATGTGATTAGTGCATATTTACACAATCAATTCCGGGGTCTATCCGTACGTTTAAGGGAAAGGGGGGTGGGTGGGGGGGGGGGGGCTTGTCCCAGCGTATGAAAAATAGGACAGACTTATGGGATACATGGCAATGAACTAAAGGTGGAAAAAGTAGTGTAAAACGTGGAATTACATAAAAACAACTATGTTTCTAATGAAACAGGCCAACTTAAGAATATCAAGCGTTCATACATATTCACTATGTTAATGGTACGCTTGGACTGGGGGGTGGTTGAAATCAAAAGCGTGGAAAACGTACACCTAGAAGGGTTGGGGAGGGGGGGGGGCGGTAAAATTGCCAAAACTGAGCCCGTGTACTATTTGGGATGACCCGCCGGGAAATATCGTGGTTTTGTGAGAGAATGGGTGGGTGGAGGCGGGTGTGTGATGTAGGCCTGACACTCGTTTTGTCTTGTATTGATGTCCATTGGCACTCGCTTGTTCCCACAGTGTCCCTACTGTCACTAGTGACACGCCGCAGTGATTGCGCAGACGGCAGGGCGCCACTGTGTAAATTTATGTGCATTTGGGTGTGAGTGCATTTGTTTGTCTCTGTGTGTGGGTGACAGCGTTACGTCATTTTGAATGCCGGCGTGACGAGGTTGTGAATACAATCTGTTGGTAGGCCTGTATACTATGAATAAATAAATACATAAATAAATTACAGTCGAGTTACACTCGGTGTGTATGTGTGTGTGCACATGTGCGCGTGAGAGAGAGAGAGAGAGAGAGAGAGAGAGAGAGAGAGAGAGAGAGAGAGAGAAAAAAAGTCGGAGAGAGAGAAAGAGAAAGAATGACAGAGAGAAAAGACAAAGAACAAGAAAGAGAGAAAGTGCAAAAAAGAGAGAAAAAGCAGTAGAGAGCGAGAAGAGAGAGGGAAAGAGGAAAAAGCCAGAAAGAGAAGAAGAAGAGAGAGAGAGAGAAAGAGAGAGAGAGACAGAGAGACAGAGAAAGAGAGAGAGAGAGGGAGAGAGAGCGAGAGAACAGTAATAATAAAAGTTAAATACAAAAAGTATCTTGGGAATCAAGAACCTTATTTCTGCACCATTCTGACGGCCATACTTCATGTAAATACACGCTGCATCTGCTGCTCCCATGGGGTTTCATTCAATAATTCATCTGTCCCGAGATAGCCATTGATTCACGATATGAACGTCAGCATAATATGCAGGATGAAAACCAAATATCACGAAAGTAGTCCCAGAGAGGTCTTTGTGCCTAAACCCAGCTTTAGGCGCACAACAGCCCATTTTAATCCGTCGATTAGTTGAACGATGACGCCATGACACTTATTATCATTGAGATCCAGCTAGCTGGACGGTGCACGAGGTTTCATTGAAACCAAAATATGTAGTGACGTCACGATCTGACAAATCGGCCAATCAAAGACGGCTGGTGGGAGCATTGTCTAAGCCCTTATTTTCCCCCCGACGGAACCCCTAAAAACGGTAGTCGTGTTTCAACAATGAAGTTCGTGAAATGAGCACAATGTAGATCTTCTAAATCTAAAACGATATGGATTTTGGATTGAATAACTGTGCATTTACTACTTACTCTCTAACAGTTTCATACATCACGTTAAATTAGTACATGTATAATTAAATTAAACTTTGCAAAGGTTGAAACTCTCATGGTGTTGGCATTTGGTAAATTAAAGAATAAAGCACTATAAATCGCATTCCCTAGACATTATCCTGATTTCTATTGCAATTAATTAGCTATTTTGCAAGCTTTTTGGCACGGTCAATTACTCACGGCAAATGGACACCGATTTGTCTTCATTGTAAAACAGATGCAATATCCTGCAAAAGCTCCCCGCCTGGAGTTTGAGTGTTGAGGTTGAAGAAAGCACGTTGACGCAATCACGGGCTATTATTATGCCAGGAATAAGCAGCACGATAGACAGAATAGAACTGTTACAGCAATAATGGCACAGAAGGAGACCTTACTGGACAAATGATGTTACTTTATTGTGTTTTGTCATGAAAAGTAAAAGAAAAAAAAAGACACATGATTTATGAGGTAGGGGGATAGATCTGATTACTTTGCAGCTCATCGATAACGATACGTTTTGGTTAACTTTTGCCCTTTGGCAACTGGGCAATGGAGATTTCTTAGAATATCGAAGCATGGGTTAACTCGAATATCATTTTCAACCTCCCAGTGTAAATTTCAATACTAAATGTTAATTAATATAGGTTATATTTTCATCGACAGAACTAATATTGCATGTCTGGTTGTCCCTTGTAACAAATAAATAGATAGGTAAATAAAATAAATAAATAAATGGATAGATGGATAGATAGAAGCCCAGAATATGATTTGGACGACAGCAAAATGTAGCTCAAATGGATATTTTATTAGCATAATATGCTGATAAAGTGTTGGATTTACATGTATACATAATTATATTTGTATGTAGGTGACCGTTGCTTTTGATCCATTGCCGAGTCAAAACACTCGTAGAGTTAGGACAAGCAGAAACAAAGATGAGTTATGGTCAGGGTGAATAAATGAATTTGTTTGTACAAAAATTAGTAAACCGCCGGACTAACACACAGACAGATAGGCAGAGAAATTGACAGATAGCTTGCCAGGTAGGCAGGCAGGCAAACAGACAGGCAGGCAGACAGGCAAACAGACAGGCAGACAGACACACAAAGAGATCTATAGGCAGGCAGGCAGGCAAGATGTATCTTACATGGCGCCTTGTTACACGGGCCCAGGATCTGTTTTGCTCCAAACCAAATATATACTGCTAAAGCAGTGACGATTTTCTGGCATGGAATATTAATTGATGTTGGGTAAAATACAACTAGATGTGTTTGAATGGGAAATGTCCACATTTCAGTTGTTTTTGTCTTTTTAGTTTTAGTGGCATTCATCCGGCCTACTGTACACTCATTAACATGCAATATTAATGTGCCCGCAGAGAAACAATGGTCTCCGCCCCCCGACTGATGCCTGTTTTAATTTTCTATTCTCGATTTTCTAACAATACGAACTCCACAGTCATGAACCACCATCTGAGAACATTGCATCTGCAGTTTTGCGTCATTTCTATATTTTTCAGACATATTTTGGGCTGAATGTGTAGATTTCATGTATATTCGAAGAAGACACTACGCCTGCAGATTCATGAAAGAATTATTTTTCCGGCGTGGACCCACAATACGTTTTGTCCTTTCGGAAAGAGGCTAAGATCTACAACTTGGTGTAAAAACTTTTACACATATTCACGAAACTCTTTTCAGATCTACACAGAACAACTTTTGAGAATTGTAACAAAATCTGTACATGTATCGTACACCACATGTATTTTTTAACTTTACTAAATTGATGAGATTTCAAGTTCTGACATCTTGCTTGTGTCAGGTTTAATTCTATTTGTCAAATTTTAATTGATGAAGCTCTGAATACTAAACTATTTATATTTAAGTACCCCTGTGAAAGGCTCAAAGTGACCATTATCATACTGACGTCCTGTAAAATTTAAACCCAAACTCAAATCGCAAAGGTAATTCCTGTTTATCGAACGAGTTTTTCAATCAAAATTTTGTCAGTGCCCTCAGCAGCTAGCCTAGCGTCATAGTTGCACACGGAGTAGCGACTGGGTTTTGACACTGATGGGAAACTTGAGGGGAAATTGCTGTTCGGAAGATTTGACATTCATGACGTATCATGACGAATGATGAGTAAACACAGAGAGAAAACAGAATTTTCACCCTGGACAAAAACTGCACAATCAGAGGTTAATTCTCCGTCTCTCTCTCTCTCTCTCTCTCTCTCTCTCTCTCTCTCTCTCTCTCTCTCTTTCCTTCTTCTCCCCTTTCTCTCCCTCAATCCCTCTCTCTCTCCTTTTTTTACTGTTTCTCTCTCTCTCCGTCTCATCCTTTCTCTCGTCTCACCCTTTCTCTTTCTCTTTCTCTCTCTCTTCGTTCTTTGTCTCTCTGACTCAGTCTTTCTCTCTCTCTCCCTGTCTCACTCTTTGTCTCTCTGTCTCGGTCTCTCTTTCTCTCCCCCCCCCTTCTCTCTCTCTCTCTCTCTCTCATTGTTTATGTTGCTTTCGCCAGTCCCTCATAAATCAGAAAAAAAAAAATTCACCCTGAGCTTGGCCAGTTTCCAGTTGTGTTGGGTCAAAATAAGCTCAGCAAAATACTTAATTTCTGCCTCTGGACGAGACACAAAGGCAACTTAAATCTGTGGTAGATCTGGGAGATTAAATAGCAGAAAAGAAATAGTTTCATGCTGAAAATCCCTTTTAAATCACTCTTGGCTTGGACAGGATTATACCAGGAGTTTAAAATACTGTTTATACCGAAGAGCTTATGCACGCAAAGACGTTGTCCTTTTTGAACCGGGTTATATATATAAAAGAAAAAAAAACAGTTCACTCAGGTATGGAAAGTTTCAGTGATATATTTGGTTTTGTTGTTTATTTCATTAATTGCTGTTGCAGACAGAGACACAGATAGGCAAAACGGACAAAGGGGCAGTCAGGCAGACAGGCAGGGCCTTCCCAGGCAGACAGACAGGCAGGCAGGCAGCCGGGCAGGCAGGCAGACAGATGGAAAGACACATTGCTACACAAACAAACAGAAAGATAGATAGATCTCCGTTATTTAAACCTAGTGACAAGCAGATAAACAGATAGACTGTCAGTTAGTCAGACAGACACAAGATGGATAGATGGATAGATAGGTGGATAGATGGATAGCTAGATAGATGGATAGATGGACAGATAGATGGATAGATGGATAGATGGATAGACAGATGGATAAATGGATAGATGGATAGACAGATGGATAGATGGATAGATAGATAGACAGACAGAAAGACAGATAGACAGACAGACAGGATAGATAGGATAGGTAGATAGATAGATAATAGATAGACAGACAGATAGATAGATAGATAGATAGATAGATAGATAGATAGATAGATAGATAGATAGATAGATAGATAGATAGATAGATAGATAGATAGCGGTCTGTCCTAACCTGCTGGTGAATATTTATAGGCAAAATTCAGTTCGGTATACACAACGGTTTGCCACGGTCATAATGTGTGAACAACAGTCTTGAAACGTGATATCGATTTCATGCCATGGTGATGCATTTGCCTGATAGTGCAAAACTGAAACAGCCCAAGGAACACACAGTGTAATGTGCGTAACGAAGACAAAGCACATGGTGCTAAGCGAGTACTGATAGGCAGTGAGTCGCATTATAGCTACGTGTAAGGCTAAGCCCGCATATTATGCGACCAGCAGTGGTGTTTTAAGTTTCATGCTCCTGTCGTCTCTGTCATAATCGTCGGTCGGCTGTTGGAACCTCTTTAACCCTAGCTTGTTTAGGATGTTGTTAGGGGGGCGTAGTCCAGTTACCAAGCCAAATAGAAAAATGCTGATTAATTTTGTGTTCACTGCTCAGCTGAGCTTTCTATGCAAAACACTACGGTCCCCTAACAGCAGCATCAAAGGCTAGTTTTAACGAGGTTCCAACTGCCGACCGACGATATGCCCGTATCTCGACATTATGTGCACAGTGCCATTTATTCGCCTAGATTTCGAAAAATGGGATTCGACTGCCGCTCGACCGCAACGCTGTAAAGTCACATGTGAGCGTCAAGCCTCAGAGGATAGTTGACCAAAGAGAAAAGAAAAATGCGTTGCAGTTATTATTATTTTTACAAATGTATACTCCCTCCCCCCTGCCCCCCCCCCACCCCCGCAACACATTTCGAACAATGATCCCTCATTCTGTAATCCTGGATCCGGACTGGTGATCAGGACTCTCAAAGTATAGTCATGTTCTTTTGCAATGTTTCCCCGTGTCTGTTCACACCCGTAGAGACCATCAAAATAATGCCGCCCCTTTTTTTTTTTTCAAAACAAATGATAATGCTGCACTGATAATATCACTGGCCATATAATGAAACCGCAGGTGCCAATTAATTTTACAAGAGAGGGAAAAACTGTTTACTTTAAATGTATTCCCTATCTTAAATGCAGCTGCTTTTATAATATTTCAAATACCGTACCACCCCACCCCTTTCGCTCCCCAAAAAACAATTAATGGGAAAATCAAAATTCCTTCCAGGCGTCCATAAAATATTTCGCAAGAAACGATTGTCATTTGCAGTTGTGGGAATACAGTAATGCAATTTCACTCTGGGCCCAGTGGTATTACGAGTCTTAACATTGCAAATCTGTGTCAGGCCTTTGTTATGGAGATACCACATTATTGCATGAAACCAGGGTCAGAGGCTCAGGTTTCTACTCAGTGTATAAAATCAGCGGCTAAGGTCCATCAGCCAAGCTTGCCTTATGAAATGAAATGGAAATGGAAATGCGAGCATAACATCGATTTCTGTGAAATTACCCGTGAAATCCATGAAAAGCAAACTTTTTATCGATTTTGTGATCTGAGTACCCATGTCTTCCTGGGCATTCGATCTTCATCACCGCCAATTTGAGTAAAATCTTCCTGACTTGCAGTGCAGTTTTTCTTCCTTGCAGGATTTCAGACTCCACCATCTAGCGATCAAATGTGGACAAAATGAGTGAATCTGAAATACAGACTGGCAGTATATCCGTATGTCCCTTCCTGGTCCTAACTTCGTCCAGCCTAATGTTTAAATAACAAACTATTTTTCTCTCCATCTTTCCCCCGGTGTTACTTGCTACACCTCGATCTATATTACTACAATAATATTCGAAAGAATCCCAGAGGAACGAACATAAAATACCATGTGCAGAGAACTCACCTATTCCAGCATTCTTACTTAAAATATTTGGACAAATAGAAAACATGAGTACTCTCTTCGATTCATGCAGTCCGTATCATAAGGACTGACACTGGCGTTTCTTCAGAACTAATAACTGATACAGGTCTCTAGATATAATAAATATAGTAAAGAATATCAAATATCCAATATTTAGAAAAACCACCCTTCGATGGGATGGGACAACGAACTACATTTTAACACTTGCTTTTGAGGATGAATACTTTCAAAACTTTGAAATAGAATTATTTACACCATACAGAGAAATACACAGTGCGGGCTTTTTTTTGATACTCTTTCATCAAATAATGTATTTTGTTTATTTTGGGAGGAGAGGCGGAGATGCACCCCAATATCCAATCATAATGATGCATTTGGACGTCAGAATATTTAATGAATACTAAAATCACTTTGGTTGTCTGCTAAAATCTTTCTCTGACATGATTGTGTTCCCTCTGTAGAGCACTGGACTTCATTTTTGCCGACCGTTCTCCACCGTTCAGAAATGATTGCAAAACACAAAATCAAACCACAGTCTACATGCAGATTGTAGAGCTGTCCGTTCTTATTCATACGTAGGACCACCCGGACTCCTAAAGAAACTGTATGGTTGTGCATAAGATTGGAAAGTACACTGTCTTCCGTGCAAAGCGTTTTAACCCATGGCTGTTGTGACGAAAGTGAAGTCTTTTTGAAAGAGATGAAGTTTTCTGCTGTGTCGTACTATTCACAACAACAACAACAGCAGCAGCAACAACAACAACAACACATACGTATTACTCCATATTTCAAAGTGAGCTTTTTGTGACAAGCATGATATGGAGCTAAGCCCTTCAAATCTACTGCATGAATACTTAACGCTAATGTCCTAATGTCTTTTTAATCTGCCCAGTCTAAATATGGCATTTCCCATAGAATATAATTGATTCCGTCCGGGCCAACTACTTTGATCCCTGAGCGCCCAATAAGAACGTAAAACTATTGTATCGATGCGAACATGTCGGCACATAATAATTTGCCCATAATGCCAGAGCGAAATGTTGATTCCAAATGCTTCATTGCATTCCCATCAACAATCAAGTTCTATTTGCAGTTTATAGATTTCTTGATTGTCGATGTTATGGTAAGGATTCTATTTTGGGACAGCCAAGAACAGTGCTATTTTATGAAGGCGGCACAGTACAGGATAATTATCCTGCTGAGTCAGGTCGAAATGCTTGGTGAAAATATCAAGTTTTTATTTTGACGTGTACGCCAAAAGTAATGATGAATAATCACTCATAATGTGAAGTCTTTTATATTATACGCGTATATTATATGCCTTGGGGTTTATTTATGCTCACTCAAAACATAGGTATGATGAGAATGAATGGTGCAAAGGGATTAAACTATATTATGTTGGATGAAAGTTGAGTAAACTACTCAGTTGTGAGCAATTATTTGCATGTCTAGCACTTTCTCTCACCGCGCGGTAGCCGACTAATTTCGATTTCAGTGAGATCTCGCGCACTAGCCACCGAATTGGATGTCTTTGAAACTCCATGGCCTGACGTCACCATCCAACGATTCGGCCAGCCAAAATCGGCTGGTGTGCACCTAAGCTAAACGATAATAAATAAATATCATTGTTTTGTAATGCAAATGATCATACCAGTTGACTAGGCAAAGGCAACGCTCTCTGGTGGCAGAATGTACTTTAAAAAATCTTTTTTTTCCTTAATATTGTTCAATATCATAACTGATGCCTCCCATTTTTAAATCCATTTTCTACTTGCGCACCTTATTAGGGTACAGTTGAATTTATAGCTATGTGTTACCAAATATAACACAATCAAACAGTTTTTTGTTTCTTTTTTCATAAATACAAATGTTGTTATTGATGTTGTTCTTCCCCCAAAATATCACATAAATGTGATAAATGTTACCTGAATAGATAGAAAAGATTTTAGAAATCTGAAAAAAGTTTTAAAAGTTTCAAAAAAAAAAAAAGAATTCTAGTATAAAAGGGCTGCTGGTGGCGCCCTGAGGCACATCATTTTGTTTTGTCTCCGTTTTAGTGTGAGCTGTGGACGGCGGAGTTAAACAGGACCTTGCACATTCAACAAGTCTGTCTCACTAGTTCGAGTACGTCAAAACTGTTCTGAATTAGCAAGGGGAAAGTAAGGGCCTCGCTCACTGAGATCAAAACAGATGCAAGACAGATTTTTACTCAGTCCATCAGCAGCCATTGTGCAAGATATCGTAAAAGACTATCACAATAACACATTTTGTCTCATACAGTTTCGTCACCAAAGTATTTAAAATATGGCCTGGAAAAATCTGTAAAATATTTCAGATATTCTGCACTGGGTAATCCGCACGACCTCGAACCGCCAGGGAAACGTCGGCAATTCTCAGTACGGCCTCTCAAATTTCTGATATCTTATCAAATAAATATCCCCGTGCAGTTAAGTTATAAATAGAAAACGCTGATTTATTCATATTTTTAGAAATAAAAAAGAAAGTGCGAAACCTGGCAAATATATTAACGCAGCGCAGTTGCCAGAATCTGTCAAGTGATCGTAAATGATTATTCAGTTTTGAAATATTTATTGCAAATTTATCTACCTGACAAAAGAGTCCCGTGCAAAATCTACTGTTTTTATGTGCAATTGATAAACGTTTTTAAGACCCACTAATGGCGCCATCAAATGGGCTGTCAATAATTTATGTATCATTTAATCATAGTCATAAAGCCAGCTTTTTTTTTTTTTTTCTACTTTTTTTTTTTCAAGAAACCATCAAACAACAAGAATGTAGGTCAGCATGTGCTGCTTTGGGTTTTTCCGCAGTGAAAATCCGATTTTTTTTTTTCTTTTGCTGCATTCATTCATCTTTGTTATGACATTTCCAGAAAATGTTTGAACCTGCACAATTTTAAATTCTACAATGTCGTATTGTGTCAGTGGACGAAATACATAATTTACAATGTAGCACGACAATAGAGTATTGAAAATCAAAACCGAAGCGGTGATGCTAAATTGAGGTGATTTTTCTTATGGCCTCTGGGTGTGCCATTTTGGAATACCGCCTTTTCCTTCAAAATGTTGAAACTCAAGAGCAAGACACGTATGGGTGCTAAAGGGAGAGGGAAGGAGAGAGAGAGGAGAGAGAGAGAGAGAGGACAAGCGAATGCGAGACAGACAGACAGAGAGAGCGCCCAAGTGAGTGAGAGAGAGAGACCGACGGATAGACAGAGAGATTTCAATAAAGTCTGACTCACTTAAGTAGTCATAGCCAAAAAAAACTTCGTTTTTCTCAAAAGTATGAACTTCACCTTTCTTACGTTTTCAGACTGACTCCTCGTCTAAGTAAGACCAAAGATACTAGATATAATAAGATGCGACTCTCCCTTCTCCGAGCCTCTAAAAAAAAAAATCATATATGTGTGTGTGTTTGGGGGGGGGCATGGCGCATTACATGAAAAGAATACTTGATATGATAATAAATTAATGATGCGTATTTGTTACAGGGTTACTGCGATAGAGTTTTCATACAGTGATTAAGGGTATAATAATGAAATAAGTGACTTTAATCAAGGCCGACAGCGATAGCTGAACAGTGAAAGAAATTCAGTATTTTCCCTGTTTTTGGCTTTGTAAAAATACGGCAATGTTCATGACTTTCACGCATTCGCCGCCAGGTGGCGGTGCGAAATCTGTACACGCTAAACGTCCAAGCTGTCTAATCTTATTGTATCCAGTATCTTTCGTGAGACAGTGTAGCATTCGACACAGATGTGGAATAACGGCGAAAGACCAAAAGACCGAACGGGCATTTCTTCCTGTACCCAGAAACCTATGTCGAGAGACAATGGTGTGCGTCTGCTCTAACACGAATTGACAAAGCTACGCCAACAGAAGGTCTCAAATCATATTCCAAGCATTGACTGCAGTCATAACATTTCTCCGGGTAATTGCACCCGGCAACTTCGATACCGGGAAAATAAAAGCACTGGTGATTATGATTCGACATGAGCGCTGTGGTAGAACCACCTTGGTATGACAGCCACGTCTCAAAATATGACAACAGTGCGCAGGTAGACATGGCCGGCGATATTGTGATCCGTGAGTATTCTGCGCCTGGTAATGCTTCTACTACCGCAGGGATTTTCATGCTGGGGGTCGCGACTCACCGGGCCGTCGGGAAGACATTGGGGGGAGGGGGGAGGGGGAATCCCAAGAACAATGAAAGAATAAATACCTCCTCTTCTCTTTCTCTCTTCTCTCTCTTGCTGCACAGATGCGAGTATGTGTTTATCTCTCTACCTGTCGCTGCCGAGTCTATGATGTGTTTCTCTCTCTTGCGATGTGTTCGTGTACATGCGCGGATTTGTGTGTGTGTGTGTGTGTGTGTTTAATGTTTGCATGTTAAAGAGATACTGGGGAAGGTTTGGCGGGGGGGGGGGGTTGTAACAGTAGTTGTTTTTTTATTTATTCATTTATTTATTTCGCCAAATTTTGTGGTGGTCAGAATTCAAGAGCTCACGAAATAAGAGGTGAATAAAAAATAGTTGAAAACCCTCCTCTAACTAACGGGGGAAGAGGCTGGCGATAGGAAAAGTACAAATCTGTAGTGATCTATCATTTGTACGTCAGCAGGTTTTCTGCCAGGCAATGCCGGTACTTGTAAGGTGCTTTTCATCAAACATACCTCTGCTGACAAATTGATCACACTGCTGATATTAAGATATCTCTTGGCACCAGATAGCAGGAAACAATGGAAAATGGTATTGATAAGAATGTCTGTGAATAGCTCGACTTCCCATGCTAATGGGGTTTTGACTTGATGGCTATACAAAATATTCCTGGGTGAGAACGTTAGTTCTCGAAATAGCGACCTCAGCTCTTGTTTGTTCCAACTCCACTTTTTTGCACAAATGAGAAATACAACATTAAACGTTTGCCTTTTAGTAATATGATAAGAAGTTAGAATAAAATGGAAATGTGAAATAGTTTAATAAGTGCCACAACACATTTAAAACAAGTGTCAGAGTGTGCATTTGTTATATCTCTTTTCTATATTTTCAGAAAATGGAGATCGATCGAACAAACAAGAGCAAAAATCGGGAAATGTACAATCTTATAAACATTTTGATTCATATGCCGTCACTACATAGCACTTATGTGAACAGCTGTAAAAGCGCCAGGAATATTGGTTATTTCGACAATTTTCATATTTCTGCAGCTTCAAAGCATGCTCCTCGTCATCTTATTTCCACATTCATTTTTATGCTCATACTTAAAAGTAACATTTAATTTGCAAACTGCCTTTATCACAGTGAAGTACAGGGAGGAGAGTGCCACAAAATGTAGATTAATACAATAATCTACACATCTTAATATCACCTTCGGGTGTTATGAACCCTCACTACGCCACTGAACTGGTGTTAAATTCCACATAACTGTGACCGTGTGGAAGAAGTAACTTAATTTAAACCACCTAAAGCCTTGTAATGACCTTTGATTCTTCACAAGCAATTATAATAACGGCACCTGCAAAAGGCGCCTCCTCCAACACTCTTGCAATCTAAAGATCAACACACGGAGGGGCGCTCCTTCTGCCCCCCCCCCCCCCCCAAAAAAAACTCTTGTACGACTCACTGAGTTCCGCCCCCTGTTCCGCTTTCTCAGCAGCATCAAAGATGAACATTACAGACAGCGTGTTCCTGGGATGTAGAGTGCCCTTATCGGACCGTAATCGTAAGCCGGAGTGTTTTATGTTGGACGTAAAAATAAGTTCTGATTGCTGCCTTATCAAAGACCACATCCTTCTTCCGCAAACTCTTCCACAGTTAATGTAAAAAATGTTACTGGTGTCCCGCCAGTGCTAAAACAGTCCATCTTAGTAGTTTTAGATAAAGAAATGGCCCCATTTTGCAGCCAGGTGATCACCGCGAAATAAAACTGACTTCTCGTCGTGTTCCCCATAAACGGCGATGATAAACGACTCGGGGAACTTTATACGCGCTTGAGGGAAGTATAAAGACAGAAGAATGGCGACAAGAAAGTCCACAAAATACCACAATTGACACTGAATTTTAAGACATTCGTGTTTTTCAATAGTTTATAGCGGCAGGATGAAAATTACGAAAGTTTAAGAGATAAATAATCGTTGAAGATGCTTTTTATCGTGGATGGTATGTAGAAAGATAATAAAATTTAACAATGATAATAATAATAAAATAAAATAATCTTATAGAGAAAATGAAGATCGCACAGGATAATTTATGGCAACAGCAATAGGAAAAGAATGACAAAAAATTAAGCAGCAACCTTGAAGATGATTTTTTTTTTTACCATTATGCAACGATATACAAAGAGTTAATAGACGAACATTTCAATTGCACGAAAAGCCGCCAGAGGCAATATTGTTATTAACAGAAATTGACATCTTCTAAGTGTGATCCTTGTTGCGCGCTAATAACAACAAAAAGTACACAGAAAATGCCACGTAGCACGATTATCCAATACATTTGAATGTCAAATGCAAATTTACTTAAACAGCATTTTTCTTAAAGGGCACAGCGATTCACAGTGTCATGAATTTTCCAGCTCCAGGACTCGCTTGTATCAATCCTGGCATTAACCGAGTCGTCTCCGGCAAGAATATAAGCTCATGAAATGACGTCAGATAAACAAAACATCGGAATAAACCATCATTTTTTGCTTTAAACTTTGTGGTCAAATGTAAATAATGTCAGTTCCATCAGGCATTCCCAGAAATTATTGCCATATTATCCTGAAGTTTATCGTAAAAGACAAACAAAACAAGAAAGACAAAAATGTGGCCTATGTTTTAATTTCACACATGACGTCATGCTCTCTAAGCATGCATCTCTTGCTAGTTGATCGATAAAGGTAGGAATAGCAAAATTTGACACGAGGAGATCTCTGACTGAATGTAAATACAATCACAATCAGACACACATGGGGAGTATCAGTCTATACTACTAAATTAGCACATGTCGCAGGAAATTTGCTTCAGAAATTAAAAAGTATCAGGAACAAGGGCACTAGTATTCTGAGAAAAAAAGTTCAAGGACCCCACGACCTGTACGAAAAAGCTTGAAACAGCAGAATTACTACTGATAAAGCGAGACCTCAGATCTTGTACGCTCCACCTCCACATTTTGCACAACTGAGATATTTGACGATAAACGTTCACGGCTTTAGTAAGGGGAATTACAATAAACTGGGTCTGTGAACCTGCTTGATAAAATGATTTAAGCAAGGGTCAATGTATGCATTTGTTATACCTCTTTTACATACTAAAAGATCTCCAGTTTTTCAGAAAATGGCCACAGGTGTTTTATATAGATATGTCGAGGAGTATCAGTATGGTCGGTACTAAAGTCATAATTATAATCATCCATAACTCATTTGTGTACAGGAATACTGTCTTAAAATTTTGCATGCTAGCAGTAGATATAATATCCTTTCACCTTTGCTTCACAAATTTATTTTAGAGGAAGGAAAATACTTCTTCAAAGTATAAAAATAATAATAATAATATTTTAAAAAAATTGTAGATCTAGTGCCTGGGGGAACCCCGCTCCCTTCTCTTGCCCTGGGTCTACCCCTAACTCCACCACCAACTTTCTGCCTATCGCGTGAACTAGATCTAGATACAGATAGATAAAGATCTAGATGTCAGAATCATTTGTTATCTCTTAAAGTATTTCGACTGCCCAGGCAGCCGGGATCGATGGACTGGTCGTGTTTCAGCCATGGCAAAAGTTCTGAGTTGAAAACATACCACTTCGAAGAAAAATTCACCGTAAACAACAACGAACTCGAGCTGACGCTAAATAAATGTTAGTTTAGGATCAACGGGTGTTATGCAAATATTTGCTGTGTGATCCACAGTCTATTCGTAACGAATTACAACTAAAATGGTGGGCCCGTGGATGTCACGGGCACATAGAGTATTAGGTGCACATCCCTCAGCAGGATATTTTTTAACGTTGCCCTACACACCGAAATATTCAAATTTGCCATATCACAATATTTACATAATTTTATGGTAGTTTGAAAGTCTCTGCACTAGCTGCCCAGGACAGGGTGTTTCATACTAGTTGCTATGAGTAAATCAGCGACCCGAGTTCTCGCCAGGGAACAGCTTCGTCAATAGCGACAGTTTAAACGGTTTCATATCATGTTATTTAATTCAGTGTTTATACAACATAATTAAGTGGAATGTTTTGCTAAACAGCCGGGCTGCAGGTGAGACTGGGAAAAACATATAAATCAAACTGCTTTACCGCCCTTTCACGTTCATTTACTTACCTCCCTCTCATGCTGTCTCTCTCTCACTTTCTCTCTATCTCTGTCTCTCTGTCTCTCCTAATCTCTTTATCTCCCTGTCTTTCTCTCTGTCCTTTCCGCATCTCTCTGTCTCTTTGTCTGTCTGCCTGCCTGTCTGTCTGTCTGTGTCTGTCTCTCCCTCTGTCTCTCTCTCTCTCTCTCTCTCTCTCTCTCTCTCTCTCTCTCTCTCTCTCTCTCTCTCTGCCTCTTCTCATCTTACCATGTCATATTCTTCTTCTAATTCTTTGGTTATATTTTCCTCTCATGTTGTTTTCTTTAAAATGCCCCCCGTCTTCTTCTTCCTCTTGATAATGTGCTGTTTCTCATAGTGATGATGGCTTTCATCCTCAGTTTTCACATAACAACAAAGTGTGGGCGGAAACCATCTCCCTCCTCCCACCTCTCTCCTCCCACGCCCGACTGAAATTGTTTTTACTTTACTCCAAGACGATCTACCTGCATGCATGACCTACATGTACTTGACGTTAACTTGGTGCCAGTATCATTATCATACAGTTAATGACCCAGCACCGTCCTAGCGGGCCAACTACCATTTTGCATGGCTTCACCGACCGCTATGCTAAAACAGCAGATAGTTTACTAACGAAACAAACAGAAAAAAACAACAACCCAGTAGTCTTCTTTCTGTAGAGCGGAAGAGTTCTGGGATATCTTGAAATAATTATGTTTCACTCGCTAATGAAATAGAGATAAATATGATGATGATGAGATGATAATGTCTATTGGTGTATGGAAAAACCATGCATTATTAGATTTTGATAAAAGGAGAGGACATTTATTTGAGCATAACGTGAGAAGGAGGCAAAATTTGAAGGAATAATCAATTGGAACCCATTCTTATTGAAACGGTACACACACAGACACACATACAAACACAACATGATTCAGTGGTATGGATAGGTTTAGGGTAGGCGATGAAGGTGAATCAGTAGATGACTGAATTAAGGAATCAGTGAGAGAGGGACATCATTTCGAGCTCTGTGTATGTCTGTCTTATTCACTTACGAATATATATAAATGCCTTCCATTATTATTATTATTATTAAAAGAGAGAGAGAAAGCGAGAAAAGAGTGAGAGAGAGCGGAGCGAAAAAAGAAAGGGAAGGGGGAAAAGGGAAACAGAGAGAGAAAGAAAGAGAGAAAGAGAGAGAGAGAGAGAGAGAGAGAGAGAGAGAGAGACAGAGAGAGAGAGAGAGAGTTAGTTTTTGAGATGAAAACCATTGATCATATAAATTATGTCTTGCTGCCATGTGCCAGGCGAGCTCCTGGCATTCCACAGATGTAGTTACGTACTTTACGTATTTTACGTACGTAGTTACCTAAAGTCATGTAAGCCTATTCAAGCATCTTATACGTCAGTCCTTCCAATACTGGTGGTTAATGGACCTTCGGGGTCGCTCGTGACATGGTTTCTTGGCCTACGTCAACCGAGAGGATTGTTGTGTGGGAATATGCAAGAGATTACGTTTACGGCAAGGACATTAATCTGTAATCAGCAAGTTGGTTCGTCCGCCCCTGTCCAGCTCTTTATTTTAGGAAACTCTTTGCTCTTGGCATTTACACCTCACTTTTTTTGTTTGTATTTTTCTTGTTATTGTTTCTATGTGTTTTAGTGGTAGGGATTAGTTTTGGTGTTTTTTAGGATTTGGCTTGGACAGCGGCCTTGTTCAGCCTGATCTTCTCGACTTTCAACACATGGAATCTTTAACGTGCACACCGACCTTCAGAGTTTTCGCCCTTATCCGAGAAGACTAGGCCATAGGATCAGGGACAGGAATTTTTTCCCCTCAAAAAATTCCAACATGCCTGCACCGACCGCGGATCGAACCCGGTACCTTCGGCATGAGAGGCGAGCAACTTGCCTCTAGACCAGCGCATCCCCCGAACAAGACAGGCAGCAAGACCGGTGAAATTATAGGCTTTTTTCCGGGTAAATTCCAGATGAAAGCAACTCTGGATCATAGATTGGTATCACAGCACTCAAATGAAATCCTTTCAATATAACCGAGCCTACGGTTGCTCAGTTTAAAATGAGTTATTTCTGTGGGGTATCTGGACCATTAATTACCAAACTGAGAGCGGTACGGCCAGGCTCGGACCAGATTTGCTAAGTATGGTAATAAATTATGCCAGCTGTGCGTTCAACTCAGTCTCAAAGTAATCTGAAAAGGTATGTGACCGCTTGGTAACTGTGTGACATTACAGATCGTTGCTGCGCTAAAATACTAGAATTTTTACCAAAATCCACCGTAATGTTGTTCACTCCCTCAGTTTGAGGTTGAGTTTGGGTTTAACGGCGCTTCGGCACGATAACCGTCACTTTGTGCCTTTCTCGTTTTTTGTTCATTTTTCCAGTATCTTGTTTTCAGCTCTCAGATTCTCATAAATAAGATCACATAAAAGTGAAACCATTCAGTATAGGCAAACTGCGCCAAATGCAAGACATCACAGAGTTTCAAAATGCCTTCCTGAAAATACAACGACCACAGGAATTCTATCTCATCCTGGTTAAAGATTAAGTTCATGTCCATCTCAGATCAGCTTGCTACATAACAGGAATGACACAAGTCATTCTGAACACAATTAACTGGATTGGGACCTGGCGACTGACTTGCCTTTGTGCAATCACGCTGAGTCACCAGTGACCGGGTGAAACTGACAGATTATTACGAACAAAAAATCTAAATGTTGGAACACACGCAAGACACATGTCCTTGTGCCTGCTCCAATGAAATCTAATGTGAATCATATCCATGACACAGAAAACTTATCTCTACAGGCGTTGCTTAAAAAAAATAAAAATAAATAAATAAACAGACAACAACAATGAAAACAGAGTAACTGTTTGGGTCATAATGGCCAAAATGAGCTTGTTTGCAGGATAAATTTTAGGGAAAGTGGAAGAATAAGGTTAGGGCTAAGGTTACGGTAACGTTTGGCTTACGGCCACAATAGCCTTGTAGTCAGCGCGATGGTCACAGTAACGTTTTATTATTTTTTTTTTTTAACTTGGCCACAAATTGGTTAACTGTTGTGAATATTTTGGCTACATGACCCGAAGAGCCTCTAAAAAGTATGGTGAAAGATATGGGTGTTTTAAAGTAAGAGTTGTAAAAGAAAAGAAGGATAAGTTTCTATAATGTGCTTCATTCATGACGTTCAGATGTGGCTATTTCTGGCAAAATACAATCGCAATAACATTCACGGCCGCTGTAAAATTGCAGAATGGCCACAGATTAGAGAGATAAGCAAATCGAGCATTGGCAGTTTCCTGCTACGCCTATTTTTCTTATTGGGAAATGTGCACTGACCACAATTACTGATAACGTGAAATGACGCCATGTTTACGACGGGATGTTACATGAATTTTAAAGAAAAGCCTAAAAAGATAAGGATAAGCATGTGAAATTTATCATACTGTTTGATGCGTCTCTCTAAAAGAAAGTGTCAAAGAAATTTTGGCAATGTTTTTTCAGTGATCATGAGTATTTCTGCAGCACACTTTTTCTAACCATTCATGTGACTAACCCTTTAAAATAGCGAGGTCAGACCGAGAGCACCACCCTCAATTTAAAAAAAGATATAAATCAAGGGAACGCCCATCAGTAACTTATTCTAAAGAAACAAACACTGGTCATTGGCAAAGATCACTTGTGAATATGGCGGATTCAAGTATACTTTCATGCAACATTATAGTAGTTCCTCCCCCCCCCCCCCTTCCCCCCATTTTTTTCCTCCAATTTCAGCCCCAAAATCTGGCATCAAAGACAAGACTTGGACACCCGTCAGACGACCAACAAGTGAACACCTTAAAACAAAAGCAAACAACAACCGTGAGGAAAGAGTTGGATCCTACCTCGAAGGACATTCCATCCAGGGCCAATTGCTCTAACCACTGGACCACAGGGCCGACTTGGTCAGGCTTAATAAGACGTAATATGGGATATCCTTCGTGCTAAAAAGATAAATGCTGGATCTCTATGGCAAAGTTAAGTACCATCGCCGTGATGTCGCAGAAGTAAATGGTCTGCCCATCAGATTCTATACGCTATTAAGTTAGCGTTTGAGTTTGGATAAAGCACGTCGACACGATGACGGCCATGTTATGCCAGGAAAAAAATGTATGGCGATATACAGAGTATAATAGAACGATGAGACAGAAGGAGACATTACCAGAAGCGCCCATCAACCATCCTCGATGAAATCCGAAATTTTAATTCGGAGAAAGCATGACACAATAAAGGATAAACTGTGATAGGAAGAAGCAAGACAATACAATATAATAGAATAATAGGCCAGTAGGAGTCCATACCAGAACACCCCCCCCCCTCCCTTCCCCCCATCAACCATGAGGTGCACAGTGGCTAAATTGAAAATATCACTATACAAAACTACACTGGCTCACTCTCCCTGATTCCCAATTTCCCCCACTCACCCCTGGTGCCTCCCACATCCATTTCCCCCCAGCAAACATTAAAACGCACGGGACCAGAAAATTAATGCTTTATACAGGACCGCCATTAAAAGCCCTATCATGGATAGCTCTGTGGTTAATGAATAGGGGGGAGAGAGATGATGTCCTTGGTGAGTTGGGACAAGTCTGTCGTCATTTAACGTCCATAAACAGAAGGCAGCGTTCAGTTCAGAAACGTCCCTGAGTATAGGTTTCCTGGCAATATCAAACAATATCAAGAGTAATCGGCTTCGGATTTCGGTGCGCGCGCCCATCAATATCAATTCAGAAACTAGCTAATGTCTTAATGAGAGGTTGGGATGTTTCGTTCAGAATCTGAGCACAGAGTTAATAATAAGGTAAATGTGGATTATCCAGGTGAAGGGATGTTTACACAACTCCAGTGTCTCGTTTCCCACACATAACAAAAACTAGTGAGCAAAAAACAAACAAACAGACAAACCATGCAGTACATTGTATACAGAATACTCTCATTTTGCTTACAGAGAAATTAAGCCTCGGCCCACACCAGCCGATTTTGATCCACCAACTCGTTGGATGATGACGTCACGATATTTAGTTCTCACTAAGATCCCGTGTACTCATCGTGACCTTAGTTCTTGTCTGTACTACCTCCATTTTCTGAAGAACTGAAGATTTTTTAATGTGTGTGTGTAGAAGTGGTATAACAAATGCACACTTTGACATTATTTTGTTTAAAATACGTTGTGGCACTTGTCAAACTCTTTCACGGTTTCGATTTATTATAACTCCGTGCCATAATACTAAAGCCGCAAACGTTTAACGTCGAAATTCTCAGTTGTGCAAAAAGTGGGGTTGGAACAAACAAGAACTGACATCGCGTCATGTCCTATGCTATCCAAATTGCCTCCCAGAAGACTATGGTTGTGTAATTCAGTAATCTCCATTGGTTAAACAACATTATGCAGGGCACATTCCCTTGCAGGACTAACTTTACACTACTCCCCCCGAAACGCATCTTTGAAATAAATGATAGAAAAGGATAAAGGAAACAAAAATTACGAAATTGAAGCCCCTTGGGTGATCTCCAGAACAGTGCACTTTTAGCATTTCTAATCATAGAATCGGTAAGCACTCCAACCGTATTGGTGAGTTCTCTTGTCTTCCGCTGCCACAGACATGACGTCATTCTTCCCAGAGTGCCACACGAGAACGCAAAGTAAAACGTGTGATGAGCTAAAAAATGCATGATGTAAAATGGACTCGGGAGTTCTGTAATCTCCGAGTGAGGCGCATCTGAACGAAACGACCAGACTAGACTCCAGAAAGCTAGTGAGTGTGTCTGCATGTGGGTGTTTCTGCACGTGTGTGTTGTGATATATCCAGTCTCGTTTTCCGTCTTAAGTGTGAAATGAAATCATTTCGCTTGACCCTGTGTTCTTATTTTCCATAAATTTTCATCTCCAGATCTCATATTTTACAATCTCTCACTCCCCCGCTCACCCAGATTCTTACGCCCTCCCTCTTGCCCCCCTCCCCCCCCCCCTCACTCCTTCTCTCTTTCTCCTCCTCTCTCTCTCTCATAGACACACACACACACACTTATTTTATCCCCCTCTTTCTCTTTCCCGCCTCTCTCCTTCTCTCTTTCTCTCTCTCACATTAATTTTCTTCCTCTCTCTTTCGCCTTCTCACTCTCTCTTTCTCTTTTTCTCCGTCTATCTCTCTCTCTCATGCACACCCATGCACCCTAACACAGAAAAAAAAAAAGAGCAGAAAAAAAGTGCTATGAAAAATTATAACAAAATGAAACCTATCAATTATTCAGCACTCTTTCTGTCGTTTCCCTGCATGGCTACATTGAAGCCAAGGCCACAGACCGAGAAAGTGCATTATAAACACTATTATTTCCTTCGGATATGATCCGATTGGAAGGAAACGAAGTGGAATATAAGCGGAGAATGAATCAATTCATCGGCCTTTATGGGCATAAGCCACGCTATAAAACCCTAATGACATGGAACATGTATGTAGACTGTATTGCATCAGCGGATGGATATCGCCAAAGGGAAGATCCCAGCACGACTCGGTACAATATTGCACGGTGACTGCTCACAAAGATAAGATAGATAAGATAAGATAAGATATGACTTTATTACCCTGTTTCCAGGAAATTTGTTGTCACAGCATTCAGTGACAGTACAACAGCAAATACAATATCTAAGACCTACAGGTCTTTAACCCACACCGCACACACGCATATTGCTCACACAACATTACAAACAAGTAAGAACATTGCTCACACACACACATACACAAACACACACACTGTAAGAACAATCCATTATGCCGCAGTCTCACCAAGAAAACTCGCATGCGATTTTGATAATTATGAAGCTCGTGCGTGCTGAGGCGTGTTTTGACACGTGTTTTTGGCCCTCACACACCAACTCGTGTCAAACTCGTGCCTAGCTGCAGAAAAATAGCTCCAGCCTTATTTTTTCGGCAAGTCGTGTGCGATTTCTTGACATGCGAGCGGAGGCGTTCGCCTGGGTTCGTGTCAGCACGCACCAAACTGATGCGCGCGCATCCACTCAGGAATGTGAAAAATTCGCACACGAGCTCACGCGTACGTGGCAGCCTACTCGTGCGTGTTGACACAAGCCCACACGTTCGTGTCGACTCGCGCACGAGTACAGTGAGACTACCCTATATATATAGGGCCTGCTTGTGTTATTTCGCTTGGCTCCCGCTTTTATAGTTGTCCTCCTCCTCCACAATTCGTGCGAGTATAGCACAACTCGTGTGCGAATTGTGCAATTTGGGCCTCAAATCAGTCCTGGCGGGAGGGGGCGAAGGTTATTCGTGTGCGAGTCGTGTGGGCACGCGTGGGCTCGTGCACGAACGTGTCAGCTCTTGTGCGAATTTTGCTCGTGTGCATGTGGACACGTACCTACACGACTTAATTTGACACGTTCGCATACGAGTTTTCTTGGTGAGACTGCGGCGTTAGGAAAAACTAACAACAGCATACTACATCATTGAAACACTGCTACCTCGAATTGCGGATGGCAAAAAAGATCGTCTATAGCAGGCTCTGTTTGTATTTAAATACATTATTCGTCCATGAAGATGCTGCGTTTCTCACAAATTTGGAGTTCATATCACTGTCAAAGCAGAGAGCATAGATATATAGAGAGGTTTCACTATTGGTCGATTTGCACTGCGAGACACGGGAGGCTCCGCGAAACCATTGTTAGCATGGGGCGGAAAGTAGGTCGCTGCGGTAAACAATATCCGTTTGGGCATTTCCACGGTGTGTAAGAACTTACAAACGGCTCTAAATATTTTCAGTCAGCCCAAAAATATTAACAAACCACACAAATCAGATATGATGAAGACGGTCTCTTTCAATTCTCAAATTTCTTGTTTACCGCAGCGACCTAGTTTCGCGATTTGGCGGAAGTGAGATCTCTCTATACATCTATACTCTCTGGTCAAAGCAAACCGCCTTTAGATCTCTAGTCCTTTAACACCTTATACTTTATCTGTCAAGTTTCTCTGGTTGGCTTTTAAGTTGCAGTTTTCTAGAGATACGTCTGCCACAAACCACGAGGGATAATGGACAATGCCTGGACTATCATTTTTACACAGAATTATTTTCTCTCTCTGAGAAAAAGAAAAAAAGAGAGAGGGAGGGAGGGAGGGAGGGGGGAAACAGAAAAAGAGAGAGAAAGGGAGAGGGGAGGAAAAGAGAAGGGGGTGGGGACAGAAAGATAGGAGAAAACAGAAGGGGTGCAGAAAGAGAGAGAGAGAGAGAGAGGGGGTGGGAAGAATAGAGAGAGAGAGAGCGGGAAACAGAGAGAATGAGAAAGAGGCACAGGAGGAAAAGAGAAACAAGGGGAGAGAGAGACACAAAGACAGAGAATATTTTCCTCTGTACATCAATGTCAATTATCACACGTTGACTGGAGGTTCAGAAAGATGGGGAAAAAATCGAGCCTTTAGCTTGTCTTTTGCTGTTTCTTAGCTGTAGAAGTTCCTCTGTTAGAATGCACGAAATCTTTGCTTTTTATATTCTTTATTTCCTGTCACAGCAGTGCCAACATTAGCATGGGACATTTAGATAACGTGAGAAGTTTGATCAATATAGAAGGCAAGGACAGTGATAAGTTTTGCCACGGCAGCGGAATTTGTCAGCACTCTAAGTCATTTATTTTGAATAAGCTCTGAGGAAAGACTGATTTCCAGGGAATAGACTTAGAGAGGTCATGACATTTATATCTGCGTTGGCAATGACTTTCACGGATACCTGGGCCACAATGCTTCGTCAAATGCTAAACGCCCAGCAGTTCCTGGAAAAATAATGACCGAATGACCAAGACGTTAACGTCGTCTTCTTCTTCTTCTTCTTCTTTCTGTCTCTCTCTCTCTCTCTCTCTCTGTCTCTCTTTGTCTGTCTGTCTGTCTATCTCTCTCTCTCTATCTCTCTCTCTCTCTCTCTGTCTCTCTCTGTCTGTCTGTCTCTCTCTCTCTCTCTCTCTATCTCTCTCTCTCTCTCTCTCTCTCTCTGTCTCTCTCTCTGTCTCTCTCTCTCTCTCTGTCTCTGTCTCTCTCTCTCCCTCCCTCCCTGGGCACAGTGCAGAAAGGTCAGTCCCTGCAGAAAGTCATTACTTCTGTAATAATTTATTCAAGAGGCCCGAGCCACCGTTGTCTCAAGACAACATTATTTGTCCTGCACATTTGCTTGGCAGACCAAGTGCTCAGGTGTTCCAGTGTAGTGGGAGAATTACCTTTAAAATAATTACAGAATGTTTTTCTCGGATGTACTGACTAAATTATTTGTGGACAGCATCTCTGTCCAGTTCGTAACCACTGCTGGAAAAACAATAATGATTGTCTCTTCAAGAACAGTCCAAAAAGGACTCCCAGTGCAACATTTCATTTAATCATATTATGTAAATTACTTAAAAGAACTTAGTCCACCTTGTCTGCAGACATCATCAGTCCTGTCCAATCAGCTTGTTCCAAATTTTTGACAGACACAACAAGTGCATTGTTGTTTCAGCCAACTAGGAATATTACCTTTAAACTGATTACAGGCGTGTTTTTACCACTGATGAAACTAACTAAGTATATTTGTACACAGTACAAGATAACATTATCTTTGTCTACGTTCTGACTGCCTCATCAGTTCTGACTGCCTCATCAATTATTTCTTCGTTTGCTTCGGCCCCAGTCTCTAACAACAGTTGTTAGGACAACAAAAATAAACAAAAATCCTCTTCTGTCTTCATAAACATACCTGTCGACAGAAAGTAGTTAGTCTGACTTAGGTACAAGTGAGTCGTCAGAAATGACTACAGCAACTGTTGTATTTCCCTGGCTGTAACGAGGTTGCGCAAATGGACACACATAATATTCCTCTGAGGTGTGAGGGAGGCCCACTGAGCCAAGTCTTGTAGTCCATAAACTATTCTAAAGCTTATTCAGCAGTTTGGTCAACCAGAATAATATGAATTATAATATAATTAAAATATCACTGGAATAGTTACCTTCTGAATAAATATAGACTTCTTCTTGAACTTAATAAAATGACCATTATTGGGATCTGGAAACTTAGGCATGGGCAATAAAGACAGGCGCGGCCGACAAAACTGATGATGCCTAAGGACAGATATTACAATTAAATGGAGGTGCTGGATGTTTGCTAGACAATTTATCATTGGTAGTGCCTACAGGGCCAAGCAGCCCAAGAAACGTATCATTTCATTCGTTACAGGATTTTTATTACCAACTTGTGGCCAGTTTCCGTGTACATTAATGAGGTCAAGTCGCTTTAACGAAATGATAATTCGGGCAAATTAACTAAACCTAAGCCTAACATTAGACATAGATCCAAAGCTTTCCCCCAAAATTCACTATGGACACAAAACCCCAACGTAGCCACTTGATATTATGTAGTCACTCCCTTTATTTTTATCCAGATCTTCTTAAACTCTTTTCCTACAAATGTTGCTTCCATTCATGTTCAACAACTATGAGAGATAAAGGAATAGCGGTCTATTTCCTCACATAAAATACTACATATTTACATAATCTTATAAAACTATATGCCCATATTTCGTACACACAAATGATTAACAATTTAGAAAAATCAGAATAGGAAAAAGTACAGCGTAAAAATGAAAGCTATGATCATATCAATATAGACTTTGCTTTGTTTGGCATGCAGGAGCAAAGTAATCAACGCTCTGTGCATTTATCGGACCTAATTAGGTTAAATCATAGTCTAACATCTTTTCTTTTTCGCAGGTTCCAACCTTGAACAAAACAAAAACATCATCGTCGCCATCATCATCATTATAAGCAACAACAACAATAGATAAACAACAAACTTATCAACGTATAAAGCTGTTAATTAAATGCCCCACGACAAGGCCGACCAACAGACTGTTTTATATCAAGGGATTGCCTTAGTTAAATCTAATGTCTGTTGCTATTTCCGTACTTTCTATAAATGGTATTGATATTGCGTGATTCTGAATGTTATTTGCCATTGTGGCCTTTGTCTTGGCTAGGATGATATTATCACTGGTAGAAAAAGATTGTGCACACTGTTAAGCTGATTTACTCTTCCCAGGCCAGGGCAAAGGCGGAAGGGCGGGGTGGAACTACCAATAAACAAATGGGGGATGGGAAGAGAGACAGAGATGTAGGGTATGCGGGCAGACAGGCACAGAGATAGATGGAGAGATGGGATGTGGGCAGGATAAATCAATACGTTTAATTTGTAATAAAGGTGATGATATAATTATAGAAAGGCAGGCAGACAGATAGATTAACAGACAGGAACAGAAATGTAAACAGACAAATAAACAGTTGGCCATTGGATGGATGGATGGATGGATGGATGGATGGATGGATGGATGGATGGATGGATGGGTGGGTGGGCGGAAGGATGAAATGATGAATGAATAGATGGGCGGATCGATGGAAAGGTGGGCAGATAAGTGGATGAAAGAATGGGTGGATGGACGGACCGACGGACGGATGGATTGATAGATGGATGGATGATAGACCACAAATAAAAAAAGAAGACACCCCCCCTCCCCCACCCCACGAAAAAAAGCACAGGAAAATAATGTATGAGTTTAAAATGATCCTGGCAAAGTAGAACAAAGGTAGAGAACATAAAATTGTGAGACACTAATGACAATGTTCTACATTGAATTTCTAAAATAAATCGTGAACAGATAGTCACTGTTTTCTAGTCTCTCTCACTAGCAATATGTGTACATGTAAATCTGCACTGTTTGATCTGCCCATATTGTTCCAAGTGGTGTTGGTTTTGAACATGGAGCTTGTGAGACATGTTTACGCGACTCTGAGGACGATGACGAGGCCAGTGGGAACAGCGATGATAATAATAATGATTACCAATGAAAGAAGAGGAGCCAAGGACTTTTCTTTTACCACAGTGTGATGTTGAATGCACATTCCCTCAGAACACAAGGCGTGGGAACATTAAACCCCGACTAAAGAAAGAAAGAACGAAAGGCTAAAAGAAAGGTGAGGGGAAACACAACGAAAAGGAGGAGGCCACGAAATAAAGACAAGGTGAGGCTCTTGCACGGGAATGTAAACACATGAGAGAAAGAAATGCAAAAACATGGACGTTGTAAAAGAAAGAAAGAATGTCCAGGGAACTGGAACATCCACGGGAGGGAGAGAGGGGGAAGAGTGGGAAAGAGAGACAGAGAGGGTGAAGGATGAGAAAGAGAGACAGAGAGACAGAAAGAGGGAGACAGAGAGACAGAAAGAGGGATACAGAGAGAGAAGTGTTGGGCTTAAACATATTAAGGGGAGAGAGAAAAGATAAAGAGAGAGTAAGAGAGAATGAGAGAGCGACAAAGAGAGGCAAAGAGTCAGAGAGAGAGGGACTGGGCTTAAAGAGGCTGGGAGAAGAGGGAAAGATAGAGAGAAAGTAAGAGAGAGTCAGATTAGAGAAAGAGAGAAGGAGAGAGAGTGAGGGAGAGACACACACACACACAGAGAGAGAGAGAGAGAGAGAGAGACAGAGAGATGTTCTCAGAAAAATTCGGCCATCCATCCATTTTGCAGGTAAGGGGCAAGTCGAAGCACCGTGTGCATCAGCTGGCACGCGCCGAGACTCGCATTTCCGGTGGCTGCCACGAGGCCCTGCTCTAAACAGTGGAGTGACATCAAGGGGGGCCATGTGGCCTACAGGTAGCATCTAGCAGCTCCCAGTACCTAGAGGATAGTGTAGCCTGGGTCTCAAGACACTGGTTGCTTATTCGCTGATCTCTCTTTGAGAATGGCACATTATTCTTTATTTTGCCTTTGTGAGGTACAGAATGAAGTCCTGAATGCAAGTTAACATTTGACTTTTTTGACCCGAAGAAAGAAAACGTTTAAGATAAGTCGATCTCAAATACCTTTTTCAAACCACTATTTTTTCTTGAGAAATTTGCGAGGTGAAAAGACCAAGGTAACCTCTTCCCAGGAAATGGAACTAAGACGCACTAGCTAAAGTTTTTGTTTTGCAGTTGTCAGAATTTATTTACAATGACATAAATGTTCCTTCCAGCATCTGAACTTGTGCACTGATAGTTTACCTCAAGAAGTGTATCTCTTTGTAGTCTTATGCAGTACGCCGCGTTCAGTGAAATCGATGGCAGCAAGAAAAAGTTAATATCAAATGATCACAGAGACATGAAATGAGATACCTAGCACTTAGCAGTATACCATTGCGTGCCACGACCTATTTCCACACGTCATTCTGATCTACTGGCCTTAAAGTTGCCTGTTTATGTCACTTTTAACTCTCTCTTGTCCAAAACACAATTCCCTTACCCCAAATATCCTAATTTTGAAAAAATTCACTTAAAGTCAGACGAATGCCAAAATGCATTAATATTTATTACGAAAAAAACATTTGGTGATAACTTAGAAAGTATTACAAAAGACAGAAATATTTACAAAAAACAAAAAACGGGTACCACATCAAGTGTGACTCACAAACGAAACATTAAAACACAGAAGTTTAGTTACACCCTTATATCTCTTTTGCAATTGAAATCTTATAACATCTGGTGAGCAAATGACTATTCTGATTGCTTTCCTGCTCCTACCTGTATAAGTAAAGGGATCACTTGTGTGCTTTTCAAAATTCGTAGCTCAACCAAAATGGCAATATCTTTTCAACGGCTGAATGAAAATCGGTGAAACTTTGCATGGAGTGAAGGGAAGAATCAATACATATCGCAGTCTTCCTTTGTTCTATCTTCATATTCTGAAAAAAAAAACAACTGGAGATCTTCTTGTATGTAGAAGAGATATAACAAATGCACACTTTGGCACTTGTTTAAAATGCGCTGTCTAAGCTGTTTCACATTCTAACTCCTTATTATAATACTAACGCTCCAAACGCTTATCGTCGAATTTCTCAGCAGTGCAAAAAGTGGAGAACTAAGAAGAACTAAGGTCGCTATATGATACTATAAAAGTACGGTATAAAACTGGTAAAGCCTGGAGACCGTGGGGACACTGGCTATTGAAACACCCAGACTAAAAGGCTGATGTAAATCTCCTAAGCCCTAGCATGTTTTGCTTTTCGGTGTATTATAAGTCTGGATTTCTAAGTGGTAGAGCAGACAGTCTTAAATCTCTAGTGGGGATTCCTTGGTATTACCGCACTAGATTTAATGACAATGCTACTCACATAAATTGTCTCTATGGAGTGTATCGGAGAGCGAGTAGAGAATGTAGGAGAAATGTTTGTAAAGTAAAACATACCACAGACCAGACACGAGCAAGCTACGGCCCGGGGGGTCAGATCTGGTCCACCAAGCAATTTTGACCGGCTCGCCGAGGTTGATTGAAACTTACTTGACCCACCGGTCACTGGGCTATCAAGAAATGGACATCACCAACACACGCAGCCCCCTCCCCCCTTTTCCCCCCTTAAGCCAACAAAGATTATAATTATATTTAAAAATCAACATCCATATAAATAGCATCCCAGCCAGATCTCCATGTCAATCCGACGTAAATTTCATATAAGATTTCCGCTGCGGAAGGATTACCTTAGGAGCAGGTTTTCTACATCCAACCAACGGCAACACAACGTCATAACCGGCCAGTCTACATAGGAATTATGTCATTCCTATGAACAAACTTGACGTCAATTCTACGCGACACATTAATGTAGAGTTGTGTTTAGGAGGTTCGCTGCCATTGGCATTTACTTTTATTTTTCTTGTTCTTGTGTCTGTGTGTTTTTGTGGTACTAATTAAGTATTTCGGCCTTGTTCGGCCTGCTCTTCTCGACTTTCAACTGCCAAGGTATCTTTAACGTGCGCAACATGCACAGGGGCCCTTCGAGTTTTTCGTCCTTGTCCGAGAAGACTAGGTGCTCGATCCTATCTACCATGGGATCAGGGACAGGGATTTTTACCCCCTCAAAAATTGTAATATGCCTGCACTGACCTGGGATCGAACCCAATACCTTCGTCATAAGGGGCGAGCACCTTGCCTCTAGACCAACGTGTCTTAGAATAGAGTTGCTGGCTGGGATGCCATTCATAGAAAGGCCTTAAAATGAAGTGAGCGTATCCGGCCTTCTGTATCCATACATTTTTCAGACTTGGTCCTTACTGAAGTTTGCCTACGCCTGCCATAGACACTGGAAACTAGAATTACCTCAATCGTAACATCAGACTAGCGGCTATTACTTTGTCATGAACAATTTATTATCTTTCCGCCTAGGAGCTCATATATCAAGGTTAAAAGCGCTGCCCAATTTCGTTAATTGCCTCATAGAAAATTAAACGCCAAGAGCAATGGGCAACTGAATGCATCACTTTAATTTCCGAAACCTTTGCCAAGATTTAAATCAACATATTTTGTGATTTCTGTAATTGTGTGTCTACTGAACTCCCGATGGGCGTGGCCGAAACGGGAAACGTTAGAGAAACAAGAGGCTTTTTTATAGGGGCATGTCTGAACAGATTTATAAACAAAACTCACACAGAATGATTTAATAATGAAGATGACAAGAATAAGGGCGTTCGAAAACGAAGAGGATGTTCAGCAAGGCCTGGGATTACAACAATAAAAAATAAAAGCTTTGTGAGTCAGGTAGTCAAAATACTGAGAATAATAATTATTTTTTTTACCAATTAATTGTGGCCTGAATGTCAAGGAAAGGATCACTGAGGCCAATAAGCTAGGCCTAGTCCTAATCTTATTCTTGGTCCTCAAACTTTCCAACCAGTCACTGTACAAACAAAACCCAGTCCCGCCACATGGCACTGTCATCCCAGTAGAAATAATCCCAAGAAAAGTAGATAAAGGAATCTAGACAAAACCAAAAATATAAACTGACGAATGAAAACCGAACTTCAGATATAAAGTAAACTAGACAGATAGAAATATAAACAAGCAGACAAAAAGTGAACTTCAGATATAAAGTTAACTAGACAGACAGAAATTTAAACTGGCAGACAAAAAGTGAACTTCAGATAATTATAAAGTGAACTGGACAGACAGAAATATGAAATGGCAGACTAAATGTGAACTTCAGGTATAAAGTTAACTAGACCGACAGAAACATAAAGTGGAAGACAAAAAAGTGAACTTCAGACATAAAGGAAATAAACTAGACAGACAAGAAATACTATAAATGGAGAGACAACCATGCCCAACAAATAAATTCCAAAATGTTTCACCCAAACACACCCAGCTTAAGCCCTACTTGCCTGGCCCAGCTTCCTGAAATTTCGTTTTTCTTTTTTTCCCCATCCTCGGGACACGCGCCCTCGTGAAGACCACAAATTACCTCTCTCTTTAGATCTCAGTGGAGACGAGAAAAGTTGTAAATCTCGCGGGCTCCGCCAAGTAAATAGACGCAAGTGTGTACATGAAATAGTGGCAAAAACCTGGCAAGCTGCAAGGTGAACGATATTAATATTATGCCCTAAATATCCGACAAGGCCAGCCCAGCGAGCAAATTGCATACACTTGGAAAAATAACCAAATTTCTCTCTCTCTCTCTCTCTCTCTCTCTCTCTCTCTCTCTCTCTCTCTCTCTCTCTCTCTCTCTCTCTCTCTCTCTCTCTCTCTCTCTCTCTCTCTCTCTCTCTCTCTCTCTCTTTCTCTCTCTCTCTCTCTAAATTTAACAAACTTTAGACCTAAACGGATACACTTAGTTTTACCATTCAGTTTCGAAATACTTTTTCTTTAAATCTGAAGTTTTGAGATGCACAGTCAGAATATATGAGGCCCTGTGCTTTTAGGCCTTTGATCATAGAGACATTTCAAACCAAAAACATCTGAACTTTTCTGACATCCTTTCAGATTGTGAGGCCCCAAAGCTGCCTACAGCCTGTTTGGCTTGAGCCAAAATCCGGCCTCGCTGATGGACGGGTTTTACTGCATCAAAATGGCTGTCATATAAACGAGGGCTTTCTTGAAATTTATTGCTCTGTCTCTCTCTCTGGCTGCTCGTAGGAGGAATGTTGTATTCTCACTCTGAGGTCAGCGTGACCAAGCAATATCCACTTTGCGCCTGAGCAACCCGAAAGCGGGGTGAAACGGCAAGATAGGATAGCTTTCTAGAACAGTTGCAAGGAGCCGAGGACGTGTAACATTTCAAAAGTCAGACAAATCAAAAGGTTATTCTGTCGTGTTGAGTGAACAAACATACACGAAATCGTACACCTGAGAAAAACATTCTCTCTCTCTCTCTTACGCACAAACAACTGCAACAATAATTGCAGAAAATAAATCGGTTGTGGAAACTTAATTTTTAAGACGCTTCTACCTGCCAGTTGCCTGTCTTTGTCATGCTGGAGAGCAGTTCAGTTGTTTACCTTGAAATCTAAGCATTAGCCTTTGCCTCCCGTGCTCCACATTTCCTCTTTCCCCCTTCCCCTCCTCCCCATTTCTCCCTGTCACGAGTGGAGTGAGTGCAATTAAGGGGATTGCTACAGAGCGGGTGTAGAATAAGAAGAGCTCACGACAGACGGATAGGAAAAGACGTGAAAGGGGAAGAGTAAAAATAACTCATGCAGACAAGTGGGTTAAGCGTGCTGTTGTGAGTAGTGGTGTGGAAGTCTGAATGAGGCGAAAGCGCTGGATTACTATCACTGCAAGTTAGAAGGTCCTAGGGATCGGACCTGTGAATAAAAGCCCATCGGGCGGACATAAAGGGGAAGCAGTCGAGAAGACTAGTGAGAGTCTTTCCAGTTATGACTGGTGTCGGGGACGGGCCGCAGAGCCACCTCGATGAGCACAGGAGATAGGCCAGCATAGGGCCGGAGGCCGCACATAGGCCAGAAGTGAGGCTGTCAGTGCAGGACAGTAGAGGCACATAAAGTCGTGGCAGTCAGGCCACGGACAGGGACGTAGATATGAGAGTGAATGAGATACTATATTGTTGCCATGTTGATAGGCTAGTGAACTGATATTATGTTGTTGCCATGTTGATGGCTATGGAAATAATAATGTGTTATTGCCCTGCTGAGGTGCTAGGGGAGTGCTAAGGTGTATGACAATAGGAAGGTGATATTGAGAGACTGCGGTGCCAGTGAATCATTAATGTACTATTAAGACCCTAAGGGGAGAGGCTGAGGCCGAAGTGCCTTTAGGAGTAACTACCGGATTGTGGATCCGAGGGAGAGTGTGTGTGAGAATAAGGCCGTTGTACGGCAGTTCATTTCAATGATATAATGTATGTAATTGCGCTATTATATGTATAATTAGGTTTAATAAATGTGTGAGTCTGATGGATTGTTTTGTTAAGTGTTAAACTTGTTTGTTCGTGATTGTCGTCCTGTCATAAACTATTACATCTCCCAGTCTGGGATTTGTGACACTGGGGGCTCGTCCGTTGTGACACTGGGAATCCGTGCTGTTGTCTTTGTTCGTGGGATGAATGGAAATTTCATGATGATATGATTTAGGTATGTTTATGAATAATAATATGTATTGATGCATGTATTGCTATGAATAGGTATTAATGTGTATTTAAACTTTCCAGAGTGTGTGCGTGCAGCCTGAGGAGACAAGCAGCCAGAGCTCCGATTAGGTCGAGGACTTAAACTCATAAGGCTGAAAGTTAAGTAAAAGTCTAAAATTTTGTACCCTGGATTGAGGGCTGTCTTTTCTTCTGTCTTTTTCCCTGTTTTTGCTGTTTTTGTTGTCGTTATAGGTTGTACGGGCGGTGGCGCGGGTTTGCTGTGTTGAACTTAGTTTATCCTTTTAAAAAGGTGTGGTAAACTTTGGAACTTCGTTCATCACAGCGAACAGTTCTATAGGGACCTGTATTTTTGTTTAGATTGTAGCGTTCTAGCTTCCTCGTTGTTTTAGGAAGACGTTTCTCTTGTCCCTCTCTTACCTGTCTGTAAATACGTTCTTTTTTTTTCAGACTCTGTTCTTGTTTGTACCGTGTTGTGTAATCGGCGTAGTTAGGTTGCAATTTTTTTTTCTATTATATTTTCGTTTTTAGGTCTTTGTCCTAGTCTGGTTCGTTGTCCTTGACGTACTTGTGGTCCTTCTACTGTATTTCTTCATTCTTGTCGTTTCTATTTTCTTTTATAATTAATAGTACATACATTTTATAGATATAGAATTAGTGGTGCTGTAAAGGTAAATTTCTGAATTGTATTCTGAACTGGGTATTGTTATATCTGGTGTGATCTCAGGTCTCTGGTCGTATCGTTAGTGATCATACCGACAGGTTGGTCGTCTTATAATAGATACCATAACCATAAACCTGTGAAATGGCGGAACTCCAACAACTAATGAAGTTGGGTAAGGAACTTGGCATGGAGGGAGAGGAGCTACGCGGCTGGAGTAAAGAACAGCAGGCAGAAATGCGCGATGAGCGTGCTAAGGATAGAGAGCGAGAAAAAGAGGCTCAGGTAAAGGAGTTAGAGGCTAAGCAACAGGAAAGAGAGGCTAAGGCTCAGGAGCAGGAAAGGGAGTTTAAGTTAAAGGAGTTAGAAGATAAGCAGCAGGAGAGAGAGGCGCGAATAAGAATCGCCGAGTTGGAAATCAAAAAGAGTGCGCCAACAGAAACAGTTGAGCGGCAGGTACACAATAAAGGTGGCGTTAGGATTAAGCTCCCTACGTTCGACGACCGGAAGGACGACATAGATGCCTTCCTTTACAGGTTCGAGCTGAACGCACAATTGCAATGGGGGGAAAATAAGGAATTATGGGCCACGTACCTGGCATCGCTATTGCAGGGGCGAGCGTTAACATACTTTAAAGAGCTACAGCGCGAAGACGTACAAGATTACGATAAGCTGAAGGCTTTGCTGCTTCGCCGATTTGCGCGTACCGAGGAATACTTCCGGGAGCAGTTTAGGCGAGCACGTGCAGATACCAGGGAGGACTTTGCTGCCTTCGTCGCGAGACTAACTGAGTATTTCGCGAACTGGGTAGACTTGGCGCATGTGGGCACGGATTTCGCTAAACTGAAAGACCTAATGATCCGTGACCAGCTGTACGCGTCGTGCCACAAAGATCTGGTGGCTTTCCTGAAAGAGAACGAACCCGCGACGGTGCAGGAGGCGTCTAAGTTGGCGGAGGCATACCGTACGGCGCATCCGTCCAAACCAGTCGCCAGGGCGTACGTCCAAGATGCTGGGTACGTCGCCGTTGTCGAGGGGTCGCCGGCAGGACTTGGGGACAGGTCGCGTCAGCGTGGTGCCTATAGCGGGCAAGCCCAGGGGCAGCGTAGGGGCTATCACCAATCACCGGCGTATGGATCCGGTAAGTTTGACCGAGCAGGAGGGCTAGGTCGCGGTAATGGCCGGGGGCGAGTTGTGACCTTTGCCGAGGACCGACGGCATAGGGACTCTAGTTCCGGTCGCGAGGGGTCACGGGGACCCAGGCCTAGGGCAGCACAGGGAGCGGAGTGTTGGACTTGCGGACGCGTGGGTCACTTTTCGCGCGAGTGTAGGGCCGCGAAGTGTTGGAACTGCGGAAGAGCAGATCACATCAGCGTGAACTGCCCTGCAGGTAGGATAGCGGCGAACGTGGACAGTAGCTCCAGTCCATGTTCCCCAAATAAATTTCATCATGCGGCCGCGTGTGTTACATCGGACAACGGAGGCGGACAGTATTCTAAGTGTCCCAGTTGTGAGAAGTTATTATCTTCCGGTGTTTTACCTTGTGGGAGAAAGATCCCCGTCATAAATTCATGTCATACAGGAGGTGGTCTTAGGGTTTATCCGGGGTTTGTTGGGGACGAACCGGTCTCGGTTTTACGAGATACAGGATCTACCGTTGTGGGAGTGCATAGAGACTGCATTCGGGATTCACAGCTTACAGGTGAGACTGTCCCGTGCATCCAATTTTCGGGGGCCATTGAGAAATTACCCATGGCAAGAATAATGATAGATACACCTTTCCTTAGCGGGGAAGTCGAAGCGGTCGTTGGTTGTTTTCCAGGCGCCCAGCTCATCATTGGGAATGTATCACGGGTAGTTTCCCCTTCCGATGAGAACGTGCAAGCATGGTCGCAATCAAAAGGTATTGACTTTTGCGCCGCGGTCGAAACACGCCGACGGGTAGCCGATAAAGATAAGATTAGACCTTTGGCTACGCCAGCGGTCAACCTAGATATCACGCCAGAGCGCTTGGCGAGATTACAAAGGGAGGACCCATCATTAAACCCATGTTTTGGGGAAGCGCGAACCGAGAAAACGAGGAGATATAAGAACGGGTCATCTTCTTTTTTTGTCCAGGGGGGCATTCTGTTCCGTATGTACGTCACAGTGGCTTCCGTTCAAAAGCAGGTCGTCGTGCCACGGTCGTTAATTGCTACGGTATTGCGTCTGGCCCATGATGTTCCATTAGCGGATCATATGGGAAGTGCTAGAATCAAGCAGAGAATTCTGAAAGATTTTTATTGGCCGTCAGTATACAGAGATGTACGTTTATATTGTAAGACGTGCAGTGCGTGCCAAAAGACGACGCATAAGGGTCGTTCACCCCAGGCTCCTCTTCAAAAGATCCCCACGCTTTCGGAACCGTTTAAAAAGGTTTCAGTACCTTGTTGATTTAAGAGAAAGACTATCTTCAGCGCGCACTATAGCAGAAGAAGCTTCCGGTATCGCTTCGAAAAGAGCAAAAGACTATAAAGATAGAGGTTCCAAACTGAGAATTTTTAAGCCAGGAGACAAGGTTCTGTTGTTGTTACCTACGGACCATAATAAGTTATTGATGACATGGAAAGGCCCTTATGTTATTGAGCGAGTTGTTTCAAAGGTAGATTACGCTATCCACATTGATGGAGCGAGTAAGGTTTTCCATGTTAATATGCTACAGAGATTTTATGAGAGACCACAGTATCTGTGTGCACAGACAAGACCAGAGGAGACTGTCTTCTCTACTGCTTGTACGGGGGTCGTAGACCAGTTGGACTGTGACGTAAGCGACACCGAGGCGCAGGAAGATTTACAAATTCAATTGCCGGAGTTAACTGCGACACAAGGTTACAGGGACGTAAAAATTAACCCTGACCTTACGAGTTCAAGGAGTAGGGAACTTGAGACCCTGTTAGCGTCATTTCCGGATGTTGTTACGGATTTGCCGGGTCGCACTACGGTGATCCAGCACCAAATAAAGTTGACTTCGGATAAGCCAGTATTTCTTAGACCGTATCCGCTGCCTTTTTCTTCGAGAGATAGAGTCATAAAGGAAGTTGAGTCAATGCTGAAGTTAGATGTGATAGAACCATCAACATCGCCGTATTCATCACCCATCGTCCTCGTGAAAAAACTCGATGGATCGGTGCGGTTCTGTATTGATTTCCGAAGATTGAACACTATTACGGTAGGCGATAGGGAGCCTATTCCGTTTCAGGAGGAATTAATAGCTTCATTGGCCGGGTCCACGTGGTTTTCCAAGATAGATTTGACGAAAGGGTATTGGGAAATCCCGCTTACTGAGGAGTCTAAACAATACACGGCGTTCCAAACGCCCATTGGATTATTCCAATTTAAGGTCATGCCATTTGGGTTGGTAAACGCGCCAGCGACGTTTGCACGATTAATGAGACTAGTGTTGAAGGACATACCTAATGTCGTGTCATTCTTTGACGATATAGCATGTCATACGTCGACATGGTCTGATCATATTCAGACACTAACAGTAATTTTTCAACGATTACGTCATTTTGGGTTAACTGCTAAACCCGCAAAGATGGATTTGGCATGTCCAGAGATAGTATTCTTAGGACATATTGTGGGTAGAGGTGTTCAGAGACCTGAAGAAACAAAAATTGACAAGTTAGTAGGGTTGCAAATCCCTAAAACAAAGAAACAAGTCAGAAGCTTAGTGGGAATTTTAAATTATTACAGAAAGTTCATTCCAAATTTTTCCTCCTTGTCATCTTCTCTTACTGACCTTACTAAGAAGGGACAACCCGATAAGGTCCAGTGGACGTCTGAATGTCAGACATCATTTGATAATTTGGTGACAGCATTATCATCGTCACCCATTTTGATATTACCCGATTTTGGATCTAATTTTATCCTCAGAACGGATGCGTCGGACTCTGGTGTCGGCGCTTGTCTTCTACAGGAGAAGAACGAATGTCTCCATCCTGTATGTTATGTCAGTAGGAAGTTATTGCAGAGAGAAAGAAAGTATTCTGTGATAGAGCGTGAGTGTCTTGCCATTGTCTGGTCCGTCCAGAAACTAGGACGTTATCTCATGGGACGAGAATTTTGTATCCAGACAGACCACAAGCCACTGACATTTTTGTCGAAGAATCGTTCGTCCAGCCCACGCTTGTCTAGATGGGCATTGGCTTTGCAGCCGTATACCTTCGTTATTCAACCAATTCCAGGAACCAGCAATCATATCGCCGACTACCTTAGTCGAGCCTAGGGGAAGATTTCAGGAGCTTATACATCGGAGGACAGGAACATTGACAGGATCTGTGTGAAGAAGTCCACTTTAAAATATTGACATTATAAATATGATATGAAGAATGGTTGATAGGTTGAATGGTTTTTGATTCTGTATTAAGTATTGTGGTTAGTTAGCTATTCATGATGTGACACATATATGCATATTGCAGGCCATATTGATCCCCATATTTTCCCCTGATTTCGGTATTTTGTATACTAGGGGAACTGCTAGGTCATTTTTTTTAGTGTAGGTATTGCTCACGCTCACTCGTTGACAGTCATCTTGATGCGATTTGAAATTAATTGCATTAATTTTTTTGGGGTGGGGGATGATGTCACGAGTGGAGTGAGTGCAATTAAGGGGATTGCTACAGAGCGGGTGTAGAATAAGAAGAGCTCACGACAGACGGATAGGAAAAGACGTGAAAGGGGAAGAGTAAAAATAACTCATGCAGACAAGTGGGTTAAGCGTGCTGTTGTGAGTAGTGGTGTGGAAGTCTGAATGAGGCGAAAGCGCTGGATTACTATCACTGCAAGTTAGAAGGTCCTAGGGATCGGACCTGTGAATAAAAGCCCATCGGGCGGACATAAAGGGGAAGCAGTCGAGAAGACTAGTGAGAGTCTTTCCAGTTATGACTGGTGTCGGGGACGGGCCGCAGAGCCACCTCGATGAGCACAGGAGATAGGCCAGCATAGGGCCGGAGGCCGCACATAGGCCAGAAGTGAGGCTGTCAGTGCAGGACAGTAGAGGCACATAAAGTCGTGGCAGTCAGGCCACGGACAGGGACGTAGATATGAGAGTGAATGAGATACTATATTGTTGCCATGTTGATAGGCTAGTGAACTGATATTATGTTGTTGCCATGTTGATGGCTATGGAAATAATAATGTGTTATTGCCCTGCTGAGGTGCTAGGGGAGTGCTAAGGTGTATGACAATAGGAAGGTGATATTGAGAGACTGCGGTGCCAGTGAATCATTAATGTACTATTAAGACCCTAAGGGGAGAGGCTGAGGCCGAAGTGCCTTTAGGAGTAACTACCGGATTGTGGATCCGAGGGAGAGTGTGTGTGAGAATAAGGCCGTTGTACGGCAGTTCATTTCAATGATATAATGTATGTAATTGCGCTATTATATGTATAATTAGGTTTAATAAATGTGTGAGTCTGATGGATTGTTTTGTTAAGTGTTAAACTTGTTTGTTCGTGATTGTCGTCCTGTCATAAACTATTACATCTCCCAGTCTGGGATTTGTGACACTCCCCTCTGTTTTCAACCAGCTAAACATAAACGTATCTTTTCTCCCCCTCAAGCTCTTTTTTTAAATTTTTTAAATGACAAAATTCTTTACCAACCTCAGAGCAGGAACTCTTCACAGGCCTTGGAAATGTTTTGTCAAACGCTTAAGACCAAATTCTCCTATATTTTTCCAAACATTTTGTTGTAAATAAATATCCTGGTTGAAATTCCCTGACAGTGCAGCCCCCCTTCCCCCCTCCTCTGCCCCCCCCCCACACACACACACTAAATACTCTACTGTGTGTGTTTCCAGAACACTTTTTCCTAGTTTACCTGAATGAAGTTAGATTGGAAAAACATGTTCAAAATATTACAGATTACTCAGCTTCGTGGTGGAATTTTCACCACACATACTTACTAGCCAAGGCTGTTGAACCTAGTGGCTTTTGTTAGGGGACCGCAGACTACTTGCAAAGCCGAATAGAGAAAATACTGTGCTGTGTTCACTATTCAGCTATAGTTTACCATGTAAACTACTACGGTCCTATAACAACACATCAAGAGACTGGTCCAAATCAGCCAGGGGAATTATAATAATTACATGTGCAAGTGCCATCCACAATTCAACCCAGAAACGTTTACTTTCCTCGCTATGGAAAATTTCGGCAAACAGAACATGAACACAAACTAAAAGCTTTCTATTGCGTTTTAATTTAAAAGCCTACATAGCCCCAAGGTAGATGGAAATAAGCCCGTTTCATAAATCATGCAAAGATATTAAACACTGATAAAATAGACAGCGGTCAGACACAATGCAATGAACTGTATACACAGATAACACCAAAATGGCCGACTCCAGCCCCCCCCCCCCCCCTGCGCGCGTCTTTACCACAATAATATTAGCTTTCTAAATTATATTTTGTCTTTTCCCAGATGGGCAATTTTATGTAATTATGTACAAATGCCGCATTGCTCAAACAATGGGAATTTAGAACTGATAATTTGACCCGGGCGTCCTGACAAATTTTCAGCTAATGAAGACATTATACTGAATGATCAATACTCCAAGTTCGCCAGCGACAATGTTTTTGAAGAAATATTTAGACAGAATGAAATTGCTAGGCTTTTCTGTTCATAAACTGTAAATAACGATCAAAGAATAGCCGGAATAATTTTCGTGAAAGAATTATGAAAACAATACAAATGAAATTTCAGTCCACTGGACATGAAAATTTCGTTTTTGGAAGAACTGGAATTAGATTGATTGTAGACATTAAAATACATTTATATCTCCGAGAAATATTCAACTGATGTACGTGTATTTTATATGCAGAGATGAAGGAACTTAAATCATTCCGTAGCAAGCACCAAAAAAAAAAAAAATACAAGTCAGTAAACAAGCGTGGCGATTGGTAATCATGATAATTATAAACAACTCGGTTGATTTATCTGGGTAGGCTAGATAAAAAGATTGATTGATTTATTTCGCAGATGCACTGACGTAGCAGTCATGCGTCAGACATTATAAATCATACAAATTTATATGATACAAATATACGTCCGGATTGAATTTTCTTAAAGTCGTTTTCATAATCATTTCGTGAGTCGTTTTTATAATCGTTTCGTGACGAAAACATTCGCATTCGCAGCCTCACAGACAGCGTGCGAATGTTTATTGAGTACGCATTACAGATCGTTTTTCTGATAATTACATAGCCGACATTCATGCGCTATTGTTTCTCCCTAAGAGGTAACATTTTCATTTCTCTGAATCCACTTTCATTGCCAATTCAATATCTTAAGATCTAGTCTGTTTCATAGTTGTATAAAATATTCCACTTTGTTCTTGGAGTATTTTATATCTCTTTTACATGTCTGTCTCTGCTTATGTTCAACACGATTTATCTTCTAAAAAAACGTTGAAATCAATAAAAACACTACGATTTTCATACTGTGTGACTCAGGATCCAACCATTTGCTAGCCAAAACACACAGGGGGAAACATATAATAATATTCCAACCACTTTCATACAATATTGTTGAGCTGTGCACATAAAGGTATTTTCTCCACCCTCTTGCTCGAGGGAAAATCGATTTATATTGAAGAAATGATAACAACTTTTATAATTCCTTCAGAAATTGATATTGATTTACGAAGAAACGTGCAATAAACCTACCTGCCTTGAACCGAATGAAAGAAATAATATCAGCAACTGGCAGATTTTCAGTGCAGCGCAGGTGTGTGTTGTCCGTGTTTTCAACATGGAGTTTTCTTTTCGTTTCTGCATTGTTCAAACTTTTTAACTTGTCAGTGGGGAAATCAAAAAGGAAAAGATGCACCACACCCATGTGGCGCAACGCAGTGCGGTGCCGTGCGGTGCGAATGTCCTGGCAGCTTAGACTGAACAAGGTTGGAACTATTTTAATGGTTTACAAAAACCGCACCACAGGACGTGTTTATAAATACTGCATAGGCAGCATCTCCAGCGGCAGCTAAACTTTTACAAAATAGCAAATGTCTTCTGTTCTTTTCTTTACTTTTAACTCAATCTCTCTCAGGAGTTCTGGAAAGAAGTAGGCTTAACCAGTTAGCTGATCTTACATGTGAATCCAAGTCAACATGAATAAGCTAGCTTATCCACATGAGCCTTATAATGTATAATATTACCCTAATAATCTCGATTGGGCTGGTCAGTGAAGGAAAGGCCAGGTACATACAATCTGCTTCTGTACGGAAAAAAATGGAATAAAGCCAAATAAAAAAAAAGATTAAAAATTCGATAGCGTGACTGCATTTTGGGATTCTCTGCGGTACAGGGAAACTCTTAAAGAGTATAATATTCAACATAAAAAGAACGACGCTCGGAATCTGCTCTCCACTGAGCCACAAGTAATAAATTGCCTTGGACATAATATTCACACCATATTTTCTAAAATTGAAGCTGCATTTATGTAATTAAAATATGTGTATGACTGTATAAGCAATGAAGTTAAAAAGCACCCCCCCCCCGCCCAAATGCATTTCAGAAAGCTGCACGTCAGGAACAAACAACAGTAGAAAGCTATTCAGCCATCATCCGGTTATAACCGAGCTAGAGATTGCACATGTAAGCACTTACATCTTCGTGACAAAATGGCTGAAAGTCATGAAACTTTGTGTTCTACCTCAATTTTTGTCGTTAAATTACGGGGATACATCCATTTTGGACAAATTTGGTCCTTAATGTCCATTTACGATTTACCTATTTTTACCGAGTGGAGTTGAATCGAAAAGTGTGATCAGCGATTTATTTCATTCTTAGACTCACCTTTCCCGGTGATTTATTTCCTGTTTTATGACCTTCCGCTAGGTCGGCTAGTACATTCAAACATAATGAAAAATGAAGGAACTCTCGTATAAAGCAAGCAGGTAGTGTTTCCGTTACGTACACCACTTTTGCCTCTTTGGCCGAGAACATCGTCTTCTATTCAGTAAAGGTAACAGTATACTCGGCGACAAATTAAACACGTCAGTAACAAGGCTACATGCCTTTTGAAGGTAAATCCTGCACAAATTGACCGTAAAATTTTAAATCACACGTTTGTCATTTCCAATGAATTGTCCTTTTTTTGTTGTTGTTGTTTTTTGGTGCACTAACTGCCACAGTAGATTGAGTCTGAATTCTGAGAAAGCACGTAGACACAATAACGGTCATATTGTACTAGGATGAAGACAGATGTTGGACAGAATATAGCAGAATGCTAATACAGGAGGAAAACCTACCAGAAGCTCCAACCAACCACCCGGGCAAGTGTAGACGCAGAGGAGTTAAAATCAGTAAACTGAAGTAGCAACTGTTGACGAAACAATTTCACCAAAAACTCTATTATATTAGATATGAATAAAGACATTGTTTTAAAGTTTAAGCTGCAGTGCAAAAACTGTGACATTACATGTCCATCTAATATCCTTCAAGATTCTCACATTAAATTATAACCACATTTGCAGGCAAATTGAAGATTTTTCAAATCTTCTAATAAGACTTCCACCTTCCAAAAAGAAAAGAGTTCTGGTAACGGAAATTCATAATTACCACCGTCTGAGTCGGTGCGTGTGTCTGCATAAAATAATAATGATAATCTTAAAAAGTTCGTTTGTGATTCATGATACAATTTGTATTGAAACCATCTGTGCAATATTGCATGAATATCAAGTTTGAAATGAACATGAATTTATTAAGGAGAGAGACAGACAGACAGACAGACAGAAAGAGATGGGGAGAGAGAGAGAGAGACAGACAGACAGGCGATAGACAGACAGACAGGCACACCAACAAACAGACAGAAAGATGAGGTTGTATGTTACAAAGTCCCGCATAAGAAACTAAAAAAAGAAAAGTACAATGAAACATGTAACGCTCTTTATTGTCTCTTGCGCAGTACAGCCTTCTCTCTCTCTCTCTCTCTGTCTCTCTCTCTCTCTCTGTCTCTCTCTCTCTCTCTCTGTCTCTCTCTCTCTCTCTGTCTCTCTCTCTCTCTCTCTCTTTCTCTCTCTCTCTCTCTCTGTCTCTCTCTCTCTCTCTGTCTCTCTCTCTCTCTCTCTGTCTCTCTCTCTCTCTCTCTCTCTTTCTCTCTCTCTCTCTCTCTGTCTCTCTCTCTCTCTCTGTCTCTCTCTCTCTCTCTCTCTTTCTCTCTCTCTCTCTCTCTCTCTCTTTCTCTCTCTCTCTCTCTCTCTCTCTCTGTCTCTCTCTCTCTCTCTCTCTCTCTCTCTCTCTCTCTCTCTCTCTCTTCTCTCTCTCTCTCTCTCTCTCTCTCTCTCTCTCTCTCTCTGTCTCTCTCTCTCTCTCTCTCTCTCTCTCTCTCTCTCTTTCTCTCTCTCTCTCTTTCTCTCTCTTTCTCTCTCTCTCTCTCTCTCTCTCACTCTCTCTTTCTTTCTCTCTCCCTCTCTCTTTTGCCTTTGTAAAACTGCAAAGCATTCGGACTCAGTAACCCAGTCTAAGTATACTAAACTTTTAGCGCTCGTTTCTTGGCGAAATTCAAACTTTGCTCTTGACATAATGGCACATTAAGTGGCAGATTGGAGCCAGATGAACATGTAAACTTTGTTGCTCACATCCCTCTCTGCGTTTTCTCCTTGTTACCACCCCTCCCCCGCCTTTTAACCTGGGCCAGATTAGAGCCAACCACACAGACTGTGTCGAATCAACTTGGAATCCTGCCCTAAGTTTCAAACCTTTGGAATTTATTCGTATAGGAAAATTAAAGTGCATGTACTTCGCTATACAAAGGTTAGATTAGAATTAAACAAGCTAAAACTAAATCTAATGAGGGAAAGGGTGTACCATTATTCTAGTCCTATATTATTTACTATAATAACAAATCAAAATATAATGCATTGCAGTGAACGATATATTTTCTGATCGTGTACGAAAGTAGATGTTGCTACACACAACACTGTTTCACAGAAGAGATAACAACAAGAGCAACAGCAGCAACAACAAAAGCAATAACAACAACAAAATATTGCCATTCCGCCCATATGGAAATTCCCATGGTAAGACTTATATAACAATCAAACTTCCATGGTACGTTTTGACTCTCTATGCCTCGTGATTTTCACATAATGCACATTCACTCCGACGATGCAGTCGCAAAATGGTCAAATGTATAAACTTCGCTGGCTAGATTAATGGAGTTAGCTAACGCTATGGAGCACCAGCCCTGCACTAAACGCACTGAAGTCTGATTACGCAATCACCTCAAGAAACCAAGCTCCATGATAAATAATTGATATTTATGTCCTGAAAATCCATTGCTTTACTGGTTTTTCTCATTGTACAACCCACTGATGCCACCATTGCCGTAGAGACTGTCATTCTCGCACTGACCTGTTCAGGCGCAAGCCACCCTGCTCCAACAAAGCAGGCAGACAAAGTAGTTAAGATGCAAAATTCAATGGTCATCTTTGTCCAGTGGAGACCTGTTATTGTTGTTAGTGGTTTTTCAGCTGCGTCCTCAGCGTATTACTATGGACTATAATTCTATCTTTCCAAGACTTTATGATGTTTACAACCGAAACTAAAACAAGTTTAATTTACAATGGCTCGGTAATGCTGTCTTTGGCAAGCTTATAAGCATGTACCAGATTCCTGGAAACACCGTGAATTAAAAGTACGAAAAACACAAGTAGAAATAGTTTATGTATATAATTTTGTCGTTTTCAAACTTATCTGAGTTCCTTGAAAATATTCTTATTTAAACGAAAAAAAGAGACGTGTTAAGATAATTTAGTGTGCTATAATATTGTATTTAACAGGCTAATACGAGTTCATTAAACTTCTGGAAACACTGTTAAAACAATGAAAGAGATAAGTTGAGATAGTTTGGAGTACTACAATACTGTATTTTGCAAGCTTACAAGAGCGCACCAAATTCCCAGAACCACTGCCATTTAAAAGTATGAAATAGATTATTAGAGATGTCGTTTATTGAACTTGATAGACCGTGAAACAGGATGACGCCTCCATGCTGAATAACTTATCTACTTCACGGGAAGGAGATGATTAGAGCCGTTCAGTAGTGTATGTCTATGATTAGAGCACACTTTTGTATTTCACATCTGAACGATCGCAAGTTGAAACAGCTGGTGTGTGGGGGAGTTGAAGGCAAATCAGTGCGCACATAGTTGCTACTCCTATCAAGGGTATGGTTTTATTAAATATCTCCGCCTCAACTCCTCGGGGCGCCTATTTGAAGCAGATCAACTACATGAAACAAACTAAAAATAAAGCAGTTTTTGAAGTAAGGCAAAAAGGTATGAAAGCCATTTTTTTGTCTGTTATGGCAAAACACTGTATACGTCAAATACATTTTTCTTTTAAAAAGATGACGCACAATACAAAATGCCGTACATTTGCCTTTCTTCTTTGTTCAAGTTTCATATGATCAAAAGGAAGAATTAGTCTCACAAAATAATTACCCAGACAGAAAGAAAGAATACGTTGCATTCAATAAAATGATGTCACAAAGTACGTTTGACCTAGATTAGTGTTTACCGTTTTCCGTATCAAGGCAGCTTAGTGTGCCGCAAGCGCACTCAAAGACGACAGGAAGTGCAGTGCATTCCACACCTTCAAGATACAACTTCCTGTTTACGTTTATGCGTAGCTACTAGTTACAGGTGTATGTCATGCTATGCCACGAAATAAGTTAAACACTTTGGCTTAAATTTGGGTCGAAAAAAAACAAAAATAACAAATAACTTGAACAAAATCAAAACATGCACTGCTTGCACACGCGCCTACAACGCGTACTAAAGTGATGTAGGACGGCAGTGTGGGAATACACGACTCGACTTGTTCTGGTTAAGTGGAATGTACCCTTCTCGAGTCAAAACGCGTATCCTGTATTTGAAGAATCGGAATTCAAAACGCATAATGTACAAAGTTTAGCGAGAGAAATGTTCTGGAGCAAAGACTGTTTTATGTCATTGTCTGTAAAAATAGCGGAGCAGAGGCTGTGAATAAGAGCAGTAACCTGATTTGCATGGTATTTTATTTCTCGTTTTTGCGCTTTTTTAAAAGACTTATGCATATCTGGGGGACCATATATCATTTAAATAGGGCAGGTCACTATTTATTTCGTTTTGGCTTTAATTCAAATCATCATTTCAATTGCCCAGGAACGATCCAACACTTCTGCAGCATTAGTGTCCCAGTAGATTCTGTATCGACCTTCCAGGTTGCTTGACCCACTGAAAAATCCCCAATGAACTGAGATTTTTTTTTTTTCTGAAATCGTTATGTGGTCCAACAGGGGTCAAAAATAATAATGCAGAGGACAGTACTATTGCAATGATATCGATGATACACGTGCAAGTCGACGGGCGGAATGTGACGACTAGATTCGTCTCGGTATCCTGTGTTTTTGGTAGGCCTTTGTAGTGGGGAAGCCCCGGCTTTTTCCGACGCCATGTGAACATCAGGTGACTCAACCGAGTGTGACTGTGATGAACATACTCTGTCATGTATTATAGCACACAGACCTGATGAATAATATTAAACCGTGGTAATAAACCCAGCCCACTCTGTCAAGAGGGGGATTGTCGGCTCTTTGTAAGTAAAAGCCTACCCGCACGCATTGATGGAGAATCAATATTATAGTTATCGGTATGACTTTGAAATAATGGGAAAGTTCTGAATAAGCAGGGTGTGTGGGTGTGTGTGTGTGTGGGTGGGGGGGGGGGGCTCTTCTCACATGACAGCTCCATAATTATAATATATATTTCATGTATATTTATGCTCTCATATTTCTCCACTGTAAATCTCTCTATTACAGCTACAGTCCAAACATTTTTTCATGTGGCAGTGTTTTTAGATGAGAACAGTGCATTACAGCCCACTTTCATAAAAATTATTAGATTCTTTTATAATCAATTAGGTACAGGCTACATTATGTCATATAATAAAATAACTCACAATAAAAGAAATTTTTGTCACCAATTTGCAGCAAGTTTCCCCACAAAGTCATCGTGGCCATGTCGCCAATGAACATGTTAGTTTGACCAATCAGCTAAATCTAATGCTAACAATTACCCTGGCCCTAATCCTGAAAGTTGCGGGGAAAAAATCACTTTGCAAATAATACTCAAACTGGCCCTACGGTGAGAATAGTCACCCAGTGATTATTTATCTTTTCTCATGGTATTCTTAGCTTTCTCGGTCTAAGGGTAGCCACACAAACGCCACCGAATTCGGTCACCGAGCCACAAGGCACTGTAGGTGAGAAGAATTGCACTACATAAACTGACCGAATCTAGGTGGGCTCTATGTGCAGTTGTTGAAATTATATAGTGCAATTCTTCTTACCTAAAGCGCATAGTGGCTCGGTGACCGAATTCGGTGGCCTTTGTGTGGTCACCCTTAGTCTCCTCAATTTCAGAGTTGTATTGTTCGGAAAACTGCTTTTCCCGGTATCACACATGTCCGAGATACACTAGCCGCTGTTTGGGACTTCCCCACTACAATGGCCTACCCGAGACATAGAATACCAAGATTCCGACCGTCCACTTGCACGTGTATCATCGATGTCACTGCAATAGTATTGTGCTCTGTATTATTATTTTTGACGCCTGTTGGACACACAACGATTTCAGGAAAAACGATCTCATTTATTCGGAAGTGTACGCTTGTTCGGAAAATTGCTTTTCCAGGTATCACATGTGTCCGACATTCATCCGGAACGTCTCAGGAGCCAGTGTTGGAAATTAACTTCCCCCCCCCCCCGCACCCCACGATATAGGCCTACCCCAGACACCGGATACCGAGATGAATCAATTCGTCAGATTCCGTCCGTCGACGTGCGTGCGTATCATCGATGTCAAAAATGCAGCAGTTCGCGCCACAACCCTTTTTACTGAACGAAAAACAATAGTACCCTCGTATTTACACGCGCAATTTGTGGACATAGAGTGGGAGAAGGAATGGTTCGTCTTGGTATTCTGTGTCTCGGGGCCTAATACAGTTGCATTTATTCACTGATTATCTGTTTGAAGGACGGAAAAAAAAAAACCCAGTAAATCAAAGAAATTGGCAGACCATTGGTAATCTGATTACTGGCTTTCCAGTCTTGTGGAGATATGGACCAGAAAGGGAAAAAAAAACATTTATTGAATTTATTGGTAGATATAAACCCTGATGCACACCATCAAAGGATAGCAAAATTGTTTTTCAGATCAGAATTTCTATCTCCCTTGCAACAGGTGTGGTTTCTTTCTCAGATGATACCAAAAAGTGTCTGCATAACAGGAGAAATAACTTGCAGTAATGTTGTAGATAAAATGATTTCTGTAAATGTAATTTAATTTCTTTCTTTTATTCAGTAAACACTATCAAAAGACTCGTTTTCATAGAGCCAATATCATGTTTATTTGATTATCTCTTCTAACGTTTTATTTTGGTGTAAAAAGAACAGCGTGAAGACGGGTATAGCAAAACGATATCTTTAAGGTTTCCTTGTGCCAAAGAGACACCGCAAATTTCATTTCCTTGCCAGTGACGTACTTTCGATTTTGACAGTTTATGGAAAACAAAGCATATATCGACACTGGTTCACCCTTACTGGTCCCTTAACCGCCTGCAAAGTGGGCCGAGTTCCTAGAAAAACGTTCAGCGCCTCAGGACGCACGCAAATGTAAGTGGGTCATTTGCTAAAAATAGCCTACTGGATCCGACACCAGCACCAAATGGCTTGGTCAGTGCTGAGGAACTAAAATTGGCGTCCTGTATTTCCAGTTCCAGTTCCAATCAGTGATGGTCAAACCATTCGACCTAGCCAGAGGTACAAGCCAGATCCCCTCTAAGTCGTACAGCGGCCATGACGTTGTTATGGCGACACTCATCAATCACGCTCCAGAGCAAATTGCTCACCCCGGGTGACCACCAGCGCTCGTCTACCATTGTCTGGGGCACACCCGTCGTGTCATTACGCGGAGAATGGAACAGTCCGACAGTAACCGGACATGAGCTGGTTTTATTGGACTGAAGACGGAGCGGCAATCTGAAGGGATTCTGCTTGTCACTCGACAGATCCATCTTCTTTGGCTGACAGACATACAATCCTTATTGGTACAAGAAGAAATGCCCAGATCAAAATTGGGTCACGGAGATGGGGGATATTACAAAATCGATTATTCCACTTTTAAAACTCCAGATAACCTAGTTAGTTTCTAAGATATTCAGGATTTTGGATACAGTTGGGTAAAAACCAGAAAGACACATGAAACACAAACAGATTCATAAACATACACATATGGCATGACGCAGTATTATTTGTCTAAGTTTTAACTGATCATCCGAGTAGTTTAATAACGTTCAAAACTCAAAAAATCTACTCCAAGGCTGCATAATTATTGTTGGGTATTGCTGTTAGAAAATTGCCCACGCCCAAATACGAAACAAACAAAACATAGTAAAATTCATACTACACAACAAAAGTGGAATTGGGCCGGACATTGTAGGGAGAATGAATGACAATAGATTGACAAAACGCTGCACTGAATGGCAACCATGTACAGTTAACAAGAACACGAGGACGACCAGGCAGAAGATGGCAGGATGATAATTTATTAAAAAGAGAGGGGGAACAACATGGATGAGGAAGACATCAGACAGAAAGGAATGGAGGTCACTAACAGAGGACTACATCCTGCAATGGATGGACAATGCCTAGGTGAAAGATGAAACAGCATACTTGAGACATTATATTTTCACACGGTGGATTCATAGGCGCTCGAATGACAATTCATTGTTGACATTCCTCAGAGTTCTAACTCATCATCTAGAAGCCTCACCTATTTTTAAAACTCACACGATTTATTTAGTTTCTACCATATCCAAGGTTGAATATTATTGGGTAACACTGTATAAGATCTAGCTAGGGCACCATGTTGTCACGCACTGGATTCATTAACATGTACATCTGGAATGACTCATTATTGCATAGAGGTGGACAAATGCAAACCGATCGTCTTGACAGCTTAACACCTGCAATTAACCAGGGTTAAATGAAGAGCACAACAGACATCAGAACAGAAGTGAATGGGACAGTTCTTAGCGTAGGTCACACATAGTTAAAACTGGTATATTGAGTAAACGGTGTTCTTCTGGCTCGCTTTTATTCTGACCTCTTCAGTTCTTTCACGGTGCCACACTCTAATTGTAATAATCCTGAATTAATGTGCTTTGTACAGAAGGCAGTGTAGCCACTGATGTTCATGGACAACTTACTGCTTGTTTCGGAGTCCAGGTGGACTTATGAAGGACATAAAACTAACTCCTTCAATTATGGCCACCTATTGAAATGCTGCAAATATTATTATCAACGTGAACTACTGAACGATTCGCCGCCTTCTTAAAGAAGCTTAACTGCTAAATAAAATTATGTTCGGCATTCTGCTGGCTCCCATAACAGTACCGCACATTAAGTTTAACATTGGGAACTGCGTTATCAGAAACACGTCCCGTCCAATCTCCTCGTAAACTGGCGATGCTAGCTTTTATCTTTGCCACGTCGTAACTCCCAAGCGTGTTCCGCTGGCTAGAAATGTGCAACAAGCCAGCAATGATCTCCAGCGTCTTTGATCGACCGAGACATTTCGGTCATGTTTTGGAAATCAGATACCAAAAATCAAGGAAGGTGGATCCTCAAGAGACAGCCACCCCTCCATCTATACGAGTCAAAAGATGAGGGATGATAAACAGCAGTCTAGTCACAGCGGGATCAAGACGTAGTGCACTGAGAATACACACTGGTGGGCGGGCGTACAGTGTGAAATAATGGGGGATCAGGATAATGGAGTTTGTTGTGCAACAGAACTGAGCCATGGAAGTCATTCACACAGCCCTGAAGCTACACATGAACACCTTTTCAATCTCCACAGTTTCTGTGACTGATTCCAATGTAAAATTCTCTGATTACACTAAATAAGAGTAAGTGAACCAAAGTTGTCTAGACGAAATATATCTACATATAATGTTTTGTGCTTTGTCTTCGGGCTACATCAAACACAGAGAGATGGTAAAAACTGCTAAAAGTAACCCTGTGTTAAAACTTAAACCTTCCTAATATCAAAATAATAACAACAACAACAGCAAAAACAACAGGATATTACTTCCTCTGCCTAAACTATCCCTATTATAGCTCACTACGTAAGGAATTAAAGGATTGTCACACACACACAAAGCTATTGTCTAAGACCCCTTCTCTTGTTACGTATTTCATAACTTCAGAACACCAGTCGTCCTGGTGAGTAGACAGACAAAACGACTAGCAGGCACAAATGAAAAACGACACTGAAGTCTAATAAAAGTAAACAGCTTAGACAGATAAAATTGAATACAGTGGGCACGTTCACAACGACACAGCTGCAAATAAACACAAAAAGATACGGCTATGCTCCGTTAACAGAAATGCATGATAACCATTATGACATATACAAACTACGCACATTGCCTTGGCCACATGTAAAACTAATAATAATCCCAATGGATTTTTACTCAGTGGTTCAATTTGTATTGATCAATGATGTTATTTGCTTAAAAAATAAAGCAAATTGAGATACAGCTTTTTTTGTCGTTTTTTTTTTTTTTGTCTATAAAGTTAAAGTGAACCCGGATCCCAAGGGAATATACTACTGTGTGTAAAGCGAAAGGACTCGAGACTCTTTCTTTTGGTTCCCTTGTGTAACCAAAGACTGGTGGCACACCGAATCAAGACGACTGCTTTCTGTCCGTTTCAAATCAGTGCGCCGGATCTCTCTTTTCGTCAGCTCGATCAAGACAGTTTGGACACGTCCGAACTTAAGAGACATACTTGTTTCGGTGTCACCACAGCGCCAGGCCCCGCTTAAGGGTAGCCACACAAAGGCCACCGAATTCGGTCACCGAGCCACTAGGCGCTTTAGGTGAGAAGAATTGCACTATATAAACGGACCGAATCTAGGTGGGCTCGATGTGCAGTTGTTGAAATTATATAGTGCAATTCTTCTCACCTAAGGCGCCTAGTGGCTCGGTGACCGAATTCGGTGGCCTTTGTGTGGCTACCCTAACTCCTCACGCCACATCTCACACTAACATCCACACAAAACGGACACGACTCAGTCGGCCACGAACTAGCATGACAAACTTTTCATCATATTAGGCTGATGGCCAGAAACAACCCTGGTAGCCAATCAGCTGATGGAAGACTAAATTTTATACCCATCCTATTCTTGAAGGGAAATGGATCTCATATCTGCTTAATCGCTAATCTGACGACTCAAATAAATAAACACAGTCTCCTGGTGTTTTACCTCAGTTGACAACATCCTGTCTGTATAGATCGGCAAATTTTTAACACTGCATAGTAAATCAGCTTTTTGAAACAGGATGTTTGTAAAATGGGACAGGAAAGACAAAAACATACAGGCGCACACAGATATCACTGCATTTCCATATCGCGTACAAATGAGTAAAGCAAGAACAATTTGCAATTAACTACTCTCATTCAAGTCTCGTCAACCCACACCCTTTCCCCTCTTCTGACTGCACGCCCAAAAGCTGAAAATAGTTTGAAAAAATGCTGAACATCATGAGGGTTAGTCCTAGTTCAAGCACCTCACAAATCTGGCTTCTGATGCACGACTATTTCTTGAAAAGCTATTGCCTACTTCAGGATGTGCCTGGCTACATGATTATTTATGTTTCGTTAACTCTTTCCTGACTGCACGGCACAATAAGCAATAAATCGGGGTGGGTTTCGAACCTCAGACCTCTCCCATCCACGGCAAACATTCTAACCATTGAGCAACAATATCTACCACAACTTGCAAAGGTCTAAATTCTTTCCATTGAGACGGTTTTCTTTCACATTTTCGACGAAAGATGAACTAATATCTATTTCTGCAATACCATTTCAGTCAAACAATAACGCACAGCAATGTCTTCCAGTGTCAAAATCGTGCAGAGGAGAGGGCATAAGAACAGTTGCGACGCAACAATAGTTTTCTTTATTCGTTTATTTACGAAGGATTAAAGTATGTTTGCATGTAGACAGTATTCGTTACTTACGAAAATAAATTAAAAAACACTCTCTTTCTCCTCATGTGCCTCATATTTGTTATCTTTGGCTTCTCCTTTTTCCCCCCTTCTTTCTCTTCCTTTCGTCACTTTCCATCTTTACCTATAGGGATACAGATTATTATTATTATTATCATTTTCAGTTTCCGCTAGGAAAGCTCGAGCCACGTATATTATCAGACTATAAACATCCCTAAGGCCGCCTGTATTTCTTGGGATATGCACGTGGCTCCGTGAATACAAATGTTATTCATAAGAACAGAACCGAGGGATGCCTTTTGATAAGGTTAAATAAATCATGCAGGAGCAAATCATAGCTATAACGTTCCCTGTTCAATATTTTGCTAATCTTCCATCTATTCCTAATTAGCTCTAAGCTAAATAGAATACAAAACATAGTATTAGGGAGAAAGTGCCAGATAACGTTCTAGCTCCTGATAATATTGCTGTTCTATGAGAAAAGACGGTATCTGCAAAATAGATCATATCCCTCTTTTCATATCGCTTTATACAATGAAATATGCTCTGTCTTTCTATCTGGGTATACTTTTGTAAGGCTAATAATTTCTTATGCTCAATACAACATGAATACTGTACAAAGGACACAGCGGGTCTTCTGTAAAAGTTTGTTTTGCGGCATGTACTGTCTTTTGTCATGACACGGCAGAATACCATGGTGGAAATAAAGACAATCTGCACAAATAGGTATGATTCAAAGCAAATGGAAGTTGACGCCGATTTCACAATGTAGAGTAACATATTGTCTAGCTGTAAGAGATCATCTAAATGTCAGTGGTGTGTGTGTGTGTGTGTGTATTTGCGTGAGTGTGTATGAGTGTGTGAGTGTGTGCTTGCTGTGCATGTGTTTGTGTGTTACTTGTTCTGTCTTATTCCGATTGAAAATTGCGACATACTGTAAAGCTCTCAAATCCTTCACACCATGAATGTCACTTAAATCTCATGGTATATAGCAAGGATCAAGATGACAAATGAACATTAAAAGACACACGTCACTTATCTTTGTACTAGATCGGGAACGTTATTTTTTTTTTTCGGACAACATGATTACTACCGTTCACAAATGGAGTTAGCTGTTATATCTATCTAACCCATGGTTCATCGCAGCCCTCTTCCTCAAAGCCTATACGTACAAATGGAGAAGTTCATCCTAGATCATTCCTAAGTGCACTTGAACTCCATAACACACAGTATAATTGTGCAGAAAGATCATCGAATATACAATCGGCTGTGCAAAGCACATATATATAAGGCTTTTATTACAGAGTGAGGAATATTTCAAAGTGCTAAGGCTTCCCTAGTGATATCATACACAAAAAAAATCACTTTCTGCTAAGTATCTCAGTTCTGGCCTTTTGGAACCTCACACGATACAGAACTGAAGTTAAAATGTGACATATTATATAAAATGTGTATGTAGCAAAGCCTCGAGTAAGAAACAGTACAGAAAAGATAATAAAACAGTAAGACAAAGCGAGCTTTCAGACGATTGACCTTCTTCAGGAAAAAAAGCAACAGGATAGGACCTGAGACACAGAATATCCTGTGTCTCGGATAGGGCTAAGCCTTTCAGATGTATATTAATAACAAAAATCTGGGTAAACAAAACAACCTTTGAGAAACACAACAACAAAACTACCCAATTCATAATTCAACTGCATGTTCGAGATAGTATAGAAGAACACGGCCCCGTTCTGTACCGTTCTTCGAACTAAACATCAGCACGGATGTACACCTATTACTGCCCCACATCGTGGTTAAAGGCACCATCATGAAAAAACATTACACACATCGAGTGTAAATATTACTCAGATCGAGATCAAAGTACTCGCTGACTACCTGCGGCCTTTCATGTTGAGGGAAGCTTAGCCCACACGTCAATGTATGAAATTCCTCGCACGTATCTTGCCAAAAAGCCGACGCAGTACAGATAATGAATGCTTTACTCTTTGTAAATAAAATAAAAATAACGTAGAAAGAATTAGTCATTTAGCCAGATAAAATGGATGAATCAACAACATCTGAGAAGTTGATTAATTTAAATAATTAATTTTAAAGGTGCTTGTGCTTTTGTAGGAGAGAATATGAGCAGGTTTTGATACTTATGAAGCTGACAGAATGACAAGGTAATTAATATTTACAAATCTTCTTCGCGGTGGAAGAACGACAAGAGAAAACTAATTGACGCCGATAATTATAAACAAAGAGCTTTATTATATTTCCCACAAACTAACGCAACATCAGTCACCTTTCTGTTCTAAGGAACTCACCTGCTATCACGCCTTCCAGGCCCACAGACGCCCCAAGTTTGATTTGAGGTCTTTATTTTAGGAGGTTCGCTGCCCTTGGCATTTACACCTCACTTTACTTGTTTTATTATTTCTTGTTCTGGCGGGGGGGGGGGGGGGGGGAGATGATATGGAAAAAAAAAGGACGCCCCAAGTCTTGGTTCTCAAACCTTTTATATATGACTGCATCGGTTCCCCGAAACTACTTATTAAATTTCCGCTCATTTCCTTGAATCTTCTGTTTATTTTGGTCTGTTGAAGCAGTCGTATTATTTCTCGCAAAGTTACCTTTGTTAACTTGGAAAACTGCCGTCATTTTTTCGCGTTTAAAGTGACATCGTGCATCTGGCAACAATGAGACAGCTAAAAATAACACTTTTTTTTTTTGGCGTTCCTGGTTGCTGATCACTTGCCGGGTACGTCTCATCATCTCCTGCCGGGTGAAATTAGTCAGGTAATTGTTCTCACTTAGTCGCCCGGAAGTCAACGGAGTTAACGAACATAAATAAGGTTACTCATCCTTTTTTGTTACACATTCCTTCCGAGACGATAAGACAGCTCTTTCCTAAAGAGACGACTAAGACAAGTGTTATGTTCCTTAAGAAATGACGTTAAGGTATAATAATGAAAAAGTGACGGCGTACCAGAGAAATGTCGCTGGGTGCAGCAAGCCAAGGAGTGCTCGTTTGTGCTGACGTAATCGTTTTCAGTCATCCAATCGTCACAGTTCCTCAAAACTGTCGTAACTGATTTTGACTACTTTTCAGGAGAAGCAAAGAAGTGTTTTTATTTTAAAGTTTGCCTTCCGATTATTTTCTGGCTAAGGAGTCTGGAACCAAGATCATGCAAAACGGTTTTGAATGTAGCTGAACATTATAAAAATCGATTGTTTGAACTTTGAGTTGCTACAGCGTAACGGGACGGTGACATGATAAGCCAAAACCATGTTTATCTGAACTAAACCCAAAATAATCTAATTCCAGATAATAAAAAAGTAAAAATTATGTGGCAAACTTCCCAGGCAGGGTAGCTAGGAAATCTTTGCCCATGGTTAGTGTCACGAGTGGAGTGAGCGATAGTTAATAATTACGGGGGGAAAGGAGGAGAGTAAAATTAACGCACGGAGACAGGGAAGAAAAGTCGTGCATGTCATGAGTGGGGGGTCTGAATGAGACGAAAGCGCGGTATTACTATCACTGCAAGTTAGAAGGTCCTAGGGAGCGGATCTGTGAATAATAGCCCATCGGGCAGAGATAAAAGGAAGCAGTCGAGAAGACTAGTGAGAGTCTTTCCAGTTATGACTGGTATGTAGAATGTTGATTGATTATTATGATTGATGTATTATATTATATTCGTCTATTACCATGATGTGAATAAGTATATGTGAGGAATGTGGAAGTCCTTGATATTGGATATAGCAATGTGCGCCACGAGCGATAGATGAAAGTGAGTTCATGGATTTGTAGCGCGAGTGAGTAGTGTGTACTCCGATGGAGGTGTGTTACCGTAAGATGTGTGGTGAGTGGAAGGTGAACTAGTGTGTGTACGTTTCATGGGTTGTAAGGAGAGGTGGAGTGAATAGAAATGGTAGGATATTATACCAATGTAATGTTATTCTTGTAGGTGTCGGGGACGGGCCGCAGAGCCACCTCGATGAGCACAGGGGATAGGCCAGCATAGGGCCGGAGGCCACACATAGGCCAGAAGTGAGGCTGTCAGTGCAGGACAGTAGAGGCACATAAAGTCGTGGCAGTCAGGTCACGGACAGGGACGTAGATATGAGAGTGAATGAGATACTATATTGTTGCCATGTTGATAGGCTAGTGAACTGATACTATGTTGTTGCCATGTTGATAGGCTAGTGAACTGATATTATGTTGTTGCCATGTTGATGGCTATGGAAATAATAACGTGTTATTGCCCTGCTGAGGTGCTAGGGGAGTGCTAAGGTGTATGACAATAGGAAGGTGATATTGAGAGACTGCGGTGCCAGTGAATCATTAATGTACTATTAAGACCCTGAGGGGAGAGGCTGAGGCCGAAGTGCCTTTAGGAGTAACTACCGGATTGTGGATCCGAGGGAGCGTGTGTGTGAGAATAAGGCCGTTGTACGGCAGTCATTTCCATAATATAATGTATGTAATTGCGCTATTATATGTATAATTATGTTTAATAAATGTGTGAGTCTGATGGATTGTTCTGTTAAGTGTTAACTTGTTTGTTCGTGATTGTTGTCCTGTCATACTTATTACATCTCCCAGTCTGGGATTTGTGACAGTTAGCATAGAGACTGCTCTTGAGCTTTGAGACAGTTCTAAATGACTGGACTAAGGCTGGTGACACACTGACTGTTTTCTCTCTGTTTTGACTCAGCGCGCGTGGTTTCTCTTTCCGCTCGCTGGCTCAGAACAGTTTTGACGCGCCTCAACTAGTGAGACAGTCTTGCTTCGATTTCACCAGTGCACGAGTTCCAGTTTCACTCCATAGCCCACATCTCAGACGCAAACGGAGGCAAACCAGACTTGACACGGTGCGCCACCAGACTTCATATTATCCTCCATGAAAGGGACTGCGCAGCAGTTGCGCGAACTAATTTAAATAAACGAATGAATAGAGGGATGTACATGATATAAATTGAATTTTACAAAACACATAATACGCCCCCCCCTCCCCCCCCCCCCCCCGAGGAGTCAGAACTAATTCCAGGGCTTTCAGCTAATTCCCGTTGGGGGAAATTACACCTCGAGGAATGTGTCCTTGGAATGCTGAAGTAATTATTGGTGAGCCATTCACACCTCGAACAGAAAATGATTGGGAAGAATTATGTTTTAAGAAAAAATGAAAGAGATAGGAAATTGGGACAGGAACAGGATAAAAACATGTATATAACAAACAACTCTGGAACAGGATAAAAACATGTATATAACAAACAACTCTGGAACAGGATAAAAACATGTATATAACAAACAACTCTGGAACAGGATAAAAACATGTATATAACAAACAACTCTGGAACAGGATAAAAACCTGTATATAACAAACAACTCTGGAACAGGATAAAAACATGTATATAACAAACAACTCTGGAACAGGATAAAAACATGTATATAACAAACAACTCTGGAACAGGATAAAAACATGTATATAACAAACAACTCTGGAACAGGATAAAAACATGTATATAACAAACAACTCTGGAACAGGAGAGGAAGAATAAGGTCACGGAGGAAGAAGAACAAGAAAAATAAAAGTCTCCGTTGGGAAAGATATTCTCAAAAACTCCCTCTTTTAACCAGATTACATGCTGGGGATTCTTGCAACGTAAGAAACTGAACGATTTACATAGAGCTCTTAGAAAAATTACATTGTGTTCAACATGCAAGAGGATTTAAGGATTGCCCTAATTTCAGCCTTTTTTTTTTTTTTTCTTGGACAGTCTTGAAATCATCTTGGGGGAGAATTTGGAGCACATCGTAAAAGAAAAATATGGAGTTTGATGAAAGTGGCTATTTTCATGTACTATTATCGTAGTTCCACTCTTTCCATCTATTCGTTCGTCTACCTATCCGTCATACAACCTGATACTCAATGTTGCTCCCATCGCAACTATGACCAGCGCTGTATTTATTGGACCTTCGTAAGGGTATGTTATTCCCATGACACTAATTTAGGGAGCTACTACTATGGCAGTCTCCAGCGGGAACTTTGGACCACACAATCAGGCTTGTAAATGAAACCTGGTTAAGAACAGATGGTGCCCTTGATACCCACAGTTCTTTCTCTTTCAATCTGACTATAGTGGGGAGAACAGACTCAAGTTTACACTACTAAATCATCAACGGATATTTCAATATATCGATATTTCATGGATAATTCGATCTTAAGTCCAACAGGATAAACGTGGGTGGTCTCATTTCTGACTTAGTGGCGTACGCACATACATACACACACATACGTACACACACACGCGTACGCACAAACAAACATACACATACACACCCACACACAAAACACCGAGGTCGTTAGCAATATTTGACGAATTATCTGAAAAAATACGACATTGTACAAGTACCATATTGATATGATTTCATGTGCCATTTACAAGTACGCAAGACATTCCACCCGTTGACCTGATTGGTCGTTTGGTCATTTGAGAAAATGGGGCATTAAAATGATATGAGAAATGACATTTAACTTTGAAATAAACATCTGTCCCTAGAGGGACTGAAATCTCCGAAATCGTTCTCGTCCATGCAGCCAGATTAAGCGTCCAAATAAATGTGTGAAGAAACAATATTGGGAGGACATTAGTCACTTCCAGAACACTTCTATGTTTCATCATCCAAGCGTAGCATAATTTCGTTTCCTGGCTGTAATTTTCTAAACGAAATTATCAGTGATCAACTAGCAGACCACTGCCGATTACAGACCAAACAACCACGGCTGACACCAGATTTAAACCCATCTGTGCGAAAAGCAAAATTGACTTCGGTAAAATTAACGACTTGCTCATTCCTAATGCCTCAAAAAGCACTTTACGAAAACCCACATGTGGGCATTTGCTCTTTCTTTAAGCGCCTTCTCTGAACTCCATTTTCCAACACAGAACAGCCTGGAAAAGCTAATTTTATCTCCTGAGGCAATCCGTGTGTGCATTATTAAAGAGTAGCCAATCCACCCCAAGAAGCAATCTCCTAGTATTCCTCACAGGATCACACAAACAACGCCGCTGTTAAATTCTCCGTCCACTGACCAGCATTAGAGCGACCACCTGACGCACAATCTCTTGTACTATGGATACGACCCAGCGAAAAAAGCACTTTTAACGTAAACACACGAAAGACGTATATTTCATAAACGAAATGGAACAGAACTTTAAATATAAGATGACGCCAAAGAATAAAAACAAAAATGCCTTGACCTGACAGGTTTCAGAACCACATAAGACCGAAAAACAGCCTGTGAACAGCAAAAAAGCACTTTTAACGTAAACGCAATAAAGACGTGTATTTCATAAACGAAATGGAACAGAACTTTAAATTTAAGATAACGTCAAAGAATAAAAAGAAAAATGCCATGACATGACAGTTTTCAGAACTGCATAAGATTGAAAAAGAAAGAGGGAGAGAGAAAGAAAAAAAACCCGCCCTGTTGCTAATAATCTAAATGGCTGTGAGCACAACCGGCTTGCTAAAAACTCTTATACCAGAAATCAATGCTCCACAAGTGTAATGCTTTTATCTGATGAGGGATTTCGATTGGCCGCATAGATCATTGGCCAGCGATGGAGCTGGAAGGCCGGTAAAGTCACCACGATGGTAATGCAGAAATCTGGATACAAGTGAGGTAGGGGGAAAATAGTGACTCTTGATACATTACAGCTATAAATACCCAAGATACAAAGTGTGTTCCAAAATGGATATTCCTTTTATAGAAATTCCCAAAGCTACGAGCAAAATGAGTGGAAATAATAGGTATTATTTGTCAGTAGTTTGTGAAATAACGAGAACATAATTATTCTATCCCCCTTTCCCCTCAAACCATTGGTATGTCAAAGATGTGAACAATAAGTATGATGCCTGGTGTCAGTCAGAGCTATTCTGAGACAAAAACAAAGGCTTCAAAAAACGACTTTTTATATTCGAAAGCAACACCACACTCAATTTAATATGTTTAACTGTACTCCTGGCGTGCTGACGACGCCAGTGAAGATGTCAGATAGTCTTTATTGTGAGGCACTGTCAATGATCATCCCAAACTGCAGGCTGTTCAAACGTGTTATAAAATCTCTATACCAAAAGCTAGAATAAGAAATTGTGCCAGTCTGTAGATAGCGTTAACACCACATATTCTGTGTCCAAAGTACAAACATACTAGTATCGTTGTGAAGAAATGAAGAATTCTTCAGAGAGAAGTGGTGACAAACAGTTACACTGCTGATGCAAAGGCAGGAATAATAACAACAAAATTCTCTCACTCAGTTCTAAGAAATGCCTGAAGTATATGAAAGGCCAGTATCTTTCTTTGGTTACACAAGCAGCTTATGTGAGCAGCAGATCATAGACTATTTGTTTACAGTTGGGCCAATCCAAGGGGAGATGTTACCTCGGGTTAAAAGACACCCAGCCCAGACAGTAAACCACCCATTTTCAGAATAGTGCCTGAATACTGCTCGATGGTGGATTGCCTGGAATGTTCGGGAGGGGGGAATTATAGAGACAATTACCTGAAAGGTGAGATTCAGAGAGAAGCGTTTGTTGTGAAGCTGATCGAACTGCAGAATGTTAAGTGTATTCGTATGCACTCATGATAAGGTACTAGTGGAAAAAAACTGAGCAAGGTTAATGTAATCAATACGTACTGTGGCTCACACAACTGTGTACAAAGGGCATTTTAAATTGATCCTCTGGGGTTGTGTCAACAGAAACGATTTCACAAGGGTCTGATTTGTTACGTCTACCGATCCAATAGAAAAAGAAATAAAACTCTTGAGAGGAGCGGACTAAAGGGGATCTTCAGAGGAAGAAAAGTCTCGTCACACATGGATATTGACCCTTGATCTCCTTGAACTCCCTGAGACAGGCCACACCCAGGTCATGCATCCGGGTGTTCACTTGCAGTCTGCAGTCTTTGGGGGGTAGTGCGCATTCGAACATTTGTCTCCAACTTATCACTGAAACACACCACCCTTGACAGTTCTTTAAATTCATTAAAATATGTTTTTCTGGGTGTTTACTAGCAGTCTTTGGGTGGAAGTTTGCAAGTTTTTCAAATATGGATCTTCGTGACCCACTTGTCACTGAACACAACAGCGTTAACAGTTCTTCAATTCGTTACACTTCTCACTGCGCATCAGGATTATGGAACTGTTCTTATGGAAGACATAATATAGGGCTTTGGTCCCCCTTTTTGTGTGTTTGTCCTATACAATTTCATTTGTTCACTTTGCCGTGTAAAGAACTGCGTATTCTACAGCACTTGAAGTAGCTCCTTGTGGTCTATGAATCTACACGGTCTGTAGACGAACGTGAAATAAAACAAACAAACAAGAGATGATCATAGGCTCGTATAATATGACGCTCAAAAACCCTGCCCAACAGTGATATCATAGGACATCCAAAGAATGCAAAAGGATGGCAAAGTGGGGAATGAAAACAATGTAGATTATGTAATTTGCTATTTGTGTATGATATTTTTTCAAAGAGGGCCGAGAACCCCGAGCGTTCTCAATAGCATTACACCGGATAGAGATGTTCTTCGTTCAAACTGCCTTGACTTTGGACAAACCTTCATCACTTGATAATAACCGGTTGGTGCTTTAAGGTACCTTCGGTGTCAGTGTCTTTGAAATACTATCCTGCATTTGCCGGCGGCGAATTCGTGTTATATAGAGGTACCAAAAACACAAGCGACCTTTCCATGGCAATACAAAACAGTCGGAATTCGATGTCAGACAGCAATCAGATACATATACCCAAGCAAACTCCGGGCAAGACATCTAGTTATCCGGCAACAGGAGATTATCCGCCCTTGTTTCTTCGGGCAGCCAATCAGACAAAGGGAAAATTACAAAGAGCATTCCATCGAATGAAACAGTCTTTGTTTGCTGAGATGGCAGATTAAATCGGCCTGCGCACTGTTTGAATGCCTGTTTCCTTGTTTCCAATATTAAATAATACTGGAATCCTGTTGTAAGGGGTCTGTAGCAATGCGGAGATAATGGGAAATCTCTTCAGCAGTTCTCGTGGTGATCCAAAGCCATTTTTGTTTAGAGATGAAACTTGCCTGTAGTTTTTTTTTTTTTTAATTTGTTTTTGTTTTGTTTTGTATCAGCTTGGCTGCACGTTCAAAAGCAGAAACAAAGTTTGGAAAAAAAATCGTTCATTTTTATTTTTCCTCTTATATTGGTCTCATTTAAGTTTCAATTTGATTATTCTGCTTGTGTTTATCTCGCGTTTGTCCACTTTTCTCCCACTAATGGGAGAATAATCTCACCGGGAATACGGATTCAGAAATTCGATGAAAATTATTAAAACCCATTTGCATTACCATTTATTACTTCTAAATAATATTCGCTTTTTATTATTTCACAAAAGGTTTGCAATTTTGTTTTCTTTCGTGAAAACTGAGTTCATTTTTATGTCGACTTATTTCTTCATCAATCTAACGTGGCTATGTGGAAAATAATGACGTTGATGAAAGCCTCAAAACATGCCTGAAATATACACACAGGTAATGGACGCCCACGTCATATCACCTTTCGTCACAGCCCACACAGTGGAAGCTCATACGGATTGTGAGTCTGGAACGCTTCATTTATTTATCGTTGAGGTGAAAGAAAAGGGAATCAAAATGTCATTCGAGCACTAAGAGACTTTCACCCTTCAACAGAAGGAGGATAATAGAAAAAAATATATGTGCTGGCTATGGTGTGCATATTGAAAAGAATATGCCAGGTTTTAAGTAGAATAATTATACACTAATGTTGGTGACGCGCTGAGTAGAGTCTGTTTTGTCTCGAGTCTGATGTTAGATGTGATTGTTGAGAAAAACGGGACCTCACACAAATCTCACTAGTTCTTGTTTGTTTTTCTGAAAAACTGGAGATTTTTCAGTATTTACACGAGGTATAACAAATGTACACTTTGTCACTTGTTTAAAATGCTTTGTGACCTTTATCAAGCCGTTTCACTGTTCGAATGTATGATCATAATACCAAACGTTTAAGCTCGATTTTCTCAGTTGGGCAAAACGTGGAGTTGGAACAAACAAGGATTGGGTGACAAAATGAAGCAATCCAAAATTGTTTGCATTACAAATTAAGCATTTCTCAAAGAACCAGAGAAAGAGTACCCTTCCAATTTTTTCACACATTCCGCACTTTGATCCTTTTTATGTTTAAAAAAAAAAGTCTCAGCAAACTTTCTGTATCTTTACTCTCGAAAAGTTTCCTTACACCCGATTTAGCAAGTGAAACTCCATAATTCATGGTGACACACTGTGTCAAAATGACCAAACGGAAAGTCTTGCCAAAAATACGTGCATTCTGTAGCAACGTGACGTGTGACCTGGAAATAGTCAAGGTTAAGTATGAGATACAAATTTGTTTCAGGAGGTTGGCAGGAGACGTAGATAGTTCTTTTTGACAGAGTTTGAACCTCTCGGAGTTTGAACTTCTTTCTCTCAAACACCAAAATTGAAGGGCTCAATGTCCTCGAATAGGCCTATTCCAAATAACGACAGATATCGATAACACATGTCGATAAAAATTCAATTTATCAATATCAATTTGAATAGATCAACTTTTCCCCAGAGCTAAGTTCTGTTCACGCATCTTCACCCTGGAAGCTGGATTCCAATACACTCGTAGTGTGGGCAGATTCCCAGCACTGTGCATTAAGCTAATACGAAGAGGTTTTCGGTGCAGCATATTGCTGGTGAGCTCAGCGTGGTGCAAATAAACTGAACAATTGTTTACTTTAAGGCCTCTTGCTATGGCACGGCATCTCTGTCTCAGCTAAACTCGTCCCCAGCTACACTAGAAAACACCTCCTGGAGAAAACTGGCTGGCACTGGAAAAAGTTAAAATGTGGCCAAAATAATAATACAAAAATTCCATTTCTCAGAGCCTCCCGTTAGAAACAAATAACAGTATAAAAATAGACAATGCTGCAAGCTCCCTTGTTTTTCAGTGGCATTTTAGAATCTGTTCACAGATGCACAATAGAGTATCTATGTATTTCGCAATCAGTCAGAGGAAAATACAAAGTCATATGGTAAGCTTTCAGATTATTGCCGCGATTCAATAGAAGGATATACTAATATAAGAGGACAGTTTAGTGGAATATGATTTATCTAAGCCATCCCCAAACTCCACTGTGAATCCTGGCTGCAATAAGCCCATGACCGTGTCTCAGAATTAGTCTGTCTATTGTATTTCTATCAATATTTCTGCATTGCATTTCTTTCAGTCTTAATATTTCTACCCCTGGCGTTGAGGACAAAAATTGGTTGTATACAAAATCAATGTCTTATGAGCAATGTTCCCTCTAAGCTCCGCCGGTGCGCGACTGCGCAGTCGGCTATAATGGTGCCAAGCACATCAAAATGCTGCATAAAACTTTGAGTGTTGCACACGTAGCTCTGAATTTAAAATATTTTTGGTCAATGCATCGAAAGTTCCGCTCACCCATTTGGAAAGATTAGAAGGAACATTGCTTTTGAGAAAACAAAGATCAAAATAACAACCAAATGAATATCAGGTAAATATTATCATGTGATAAATATGGGCACTAACTTACGTACCCGTGGAACCAGGAAGAGAGTTAACTCCCTGAGGATCAGCCAAAGTTTCATTGTCCATTAACTCTTTGCCTCTTTTAATCCTCTCTTCTGTGTATTCATACACTGGAAATTCTACCCCTGTTTATTTCTCCCCTTTCTTTTCTACGTCTGAGACCCGGCATAAGTTTGACGTCATTACCCACCACGAAGCTAATGGCTAATGTTCAAAACTCTGTTGTATAGAACTCTCTGTCTCTGGAATTGTCAAGACCTGTGACGCAAATGATGACCACAAGACGAAGAGAGAGGAAATCTGACAATGAGGACCCCCCCCCCCACCCCCGAAAAAAAAAAAACCAAAAGCAAACTCTAGTTCATTAATATTTGATTACCCAGAGATTTCTTTGGCTTTTCTTTCCATCTGAACACTTTTCGAAATCTTTCAAAATGAAAAATCAGGAAAACGGAGCACAATAACCTGACTGGCATTGTTGGAACCCTAGCATTATCTAAATCAATTCTGTTCACTCCTCGATCACACAATTGCTGTCAGTCTGGCTTCCGTCTAGTGCCACTTATGTAATGCAAATGATTTAAAATCAAAGTCTTCAACGTTCTAACGAGTGTCTGTCCCTCTCAACATCTGTCTTCCCTAATTCTTCAGAATCTGTGTCTATTTTCGTCACACTTTTATCCTTCCGCAAAATATGAGTGACTTAAAATTAAATCTCCAGTGTCCAAGTGACATTCTTTTCCCTCCCAGCCTGAGCTTTTCGCTTCTTCAAAATCTGCGTGAAAGTTTTCTTTACTATTCCACAGCTTTTCAAAATGAAACACTGAAGTTATTAACAAATTGTCATTTTCTTTAACTCTTCTCAACGAGCTTTCATGATTTCATTTGAATTCGCTGGGGAAACTTTCATTGAGCAAATCAAAAGAGGTATTTCGAGGCTAGAAAATTCGGTATTCAGTTCTGTTATAAGTTTTTCCATTATATACCAATAGCAATCAATACTTCGGAATCAACAGCACCCGGGACTAGGCAAATATGTGTATATTTTTGCTGCAATTCTCTTTGCCAAATAAAATATCAAATTACCATGGCTTGTATTAATACAAACATTTCATAAAAGTTATTCTGTAGGGAAATTCCACGCAAGTTCATCGTCCGATAACAAATTGATAAAATCTGGCAAAAGTTCTCAATAAACAGAAAAAAAGAGCATTTTTGTTTTATATGTTTCCATTCAATATCACTAAATGACCCAAAAATATTCCCCGGCTTAATAATTTATCAATATTCCGAATTAGCTTCACATGCCTTTTGACTTTTCTTTTACTCCCAAATTGATTTTGAGCTTTGCATGCTCCATAAACTGAATTAGCGTTGTTGAAGATTTAATAAGCAAAAATGATTCATCCCCGGCGAGCCGAATCAATAAATATGCTTTTACGGGTGCGACACTCAAATGTGCGGATATCAAAACTGTCTTCAGAGCTTTCTGAGCGACACTTCGCTGTCGAATTCAAGTCTAGATTCCTCTCTCCTATTTCCCGTCTAGAATTCTTTTAATACGTTTTGTAAGTAGGTCATCGCTGACTTCTGTAGTTGTCTAAACCATTCCTGGAATAGCGAACAAAATAAACTCAACTAAAACAAAAAAGAACAACGGCATTTAATTTGGTGGTGCAGGAATAATCATCATTTTTCCATTTCGACCATTCGACATCCCCTTTCGGCCATTATCCGATTCAGCAAATTTTCATCTCCATAAAGAGTTTTAAAAAAAACAAATTTAAAACTCGAATACAGTATTGCTAGTGAAAACAGGCTAACTGAAGAGGTTGTCGCAAAAAGGAATCAATATTCGAATTCTCTTAATTTATACTGACCGAATAGGTACTGGCCGAAATAAAGTGCCGGTTTTACTGACCGAATTGGAATGTAGCCTGAACAATTTCCCAAATCCATTCGGTAAACTGGAATAATTCAAACATGTCATCTAAGGCAGCAACTTTGAAAGGAATTACCTGTTCCTACTTCGTCTCTCAAAAAAACAACAACAACAGGTCTGCCTTATTCAACAAGAATCTTCCCATGCACATCCTATCAACCTCATTTTAATAATAGCCTATTTATGATTAGTTTCCCATGTATGCACAATTGTAACACCATATGCTTACATGTTTAACCACTTAACCATCAAATTTTCACAGCAAGAACAAACATAAGCAGTTTTAACATAATATTTTGTAACTCCCCGTGCCGCCGTAATATTTCCTGATGATCTACCTGTCTATTATTTCTACCTGCTAGTTCTGCGCGTCATTGCAAGTGTTTATTTTTCATGCTTTGCGGCATGAAGGAAAGCAATCAACAGGAGGCCGGACAAAAAGGTCTGAGCATGCGCTATTGCATTGTGCCCCGTATGTTTAACTGTAGAAATCTATCACAAGTGCTTATTTTTCTATGAAACATAAGGACCTTGGTGAAAGCAAAGGTACATCAATGTTGTGCTATCATGCTTCATGGCGTTCCATACGGTTCCTTCTTTTTTTCTTTCGTATGTAGCTTGATATTTCACACATGCTGCACTGTACCACTTTTATCAGTCCAAAGAACATTCACCTCACCTACAATAATATTATCCGTTTATCATCTATATTATTATCGCATATATTAATAGGAAACAACGCTTTGTTAGCGTTACAATTCCAGAGCTGACATCACGTTTTAACTATGAAGATGTTAAGAATTGAACCTGTCAAACTCAAAAGTCAAATTGCTTGGGGTAAAGATTAACAATAGCACTACTTTATTCATCAGTTCCACAAGACATCATAAATATAAGTCAATGCCGCAAAAGTGTTGCTCAATTTGACAAACTGATGCCCTAAACTAATCTGTTCTAAGTTTTGATATGAGTGATAGCTATAATTTATGTTCTTATCTAGAGTGGAAATGAAACATTTTCCTGTCACTTTGGACTTTCAGCACAGTGATATAGATCTATATAGTTTATATATCAGAATTATCCAAACTTTCTCACTCTACTAGGTACGGCTGTAATGGATCCACTATATCATAATTATGAAAACATTCAAGACCGACATACAATTTGTGAGTGCCAAGCCATGTAAACATTGCACAAATTTCAACTGCTTATTTATGAATGTTAAAACGTTATGGAGCATGAGGCAGCGGGTGAGCAGTTCCTCAGATTCAGTGGCGGACCTGCATTTTTGGACCCCTGAAGCTTGAACTGTTACGGGGCCCCTTCGCAACCAGCAAAAAGACGGCAACAGCCAACGAGGTGCAAAGGGCCTTGCTGTCTCGATGTTGTTGAAAATTCACTCATTAAAAAAGTTTCTTCAGCGCCGCTCCGGGATTGGGGGCCCTAAAGCTTAAGCTTCGTTAGTTTCATGGTAGATCCGCCACTGCTCAGACTCACATAAAATACATGAGATATTATTGAATCATCATCCCAGATCGTTCCATCCAGCACTATTAATGCCTACATTATCCCACAGTTTTTCTGTGGTTTTTATGATATTTCTACATTATCCCAGACAATCTATATTTCAGACAAACTATTGTTTCTCATATCAACACGTCTATATCACAGTTATATTGTTGACAGCAACTGTCTACAGCTTTTAGCAGAGGATATTCATGTATATATCTTCATGCCATCTCTAAAGCTAGTTTTGTTTTCAGTTGTGGAGTTATTGGGAGCTGCCTCTTTCATCCACCGCTGTAAATCGAGACTAACTTGGATGAGTTCGTTTTTATGCAATAAAGCCAGTTTGTGCGTGATGATGAAATGATTACCATAATGTGCGTCTCCGTCTGTTATTAGTTTTCCGGAGTATTGTCTTTATCAATATCGTTCTCGTTCCTTCCAGTGTTTTAGTCCGTAATTATATCTCTGTTATTATTCTGATGTCCCAGTTACTATTATTCCGATTCAGTAATTCGTGATAGTCACATCACGAGTGACTGTGGTAACTTTTCACGGCCAGACTAAGACCAGCTCATGCCCTAAGCAGAGCGCAACAATGGTGATTCCTCGAGCCTCTCACTACTTAACTGATAATACGTTAAGACTGTTTAAGGGTTGAAGATGAAAGGAGAGTTTGGAAATGTATCTCTCTATAATTTCCATTGGGAAGCTGGCCGCAACTTAGTAACATAAACCTTATAGGTAGAATGCGCATATCCACCATCTTGTCTGTCCGGACCCACTTAAGGTGTCGCGAACCAATCGGCGGCGAGTTCAATACTGTAAACAATGACACGTGTGTATACGCACATGGGAGACGTTCGGTTAATTCTTTCACTTCTTTTCTCTTGTTTACACCGATGGTAGGGAATCTGACCGGCTTAGATCCATCCTTTCCACCCCTGTCACAACAGAGAACTGCAATGCAACCAGCAGGCATTTTAACTGCTTAGACACATCTCGAAGTTACACTCATCAGCTGATCCACCGGCCATCTTGTTTGGCGGAAGTACAAAACAAAAACTCGGTGACATTATGGGCATTCTACTTATACTAAGGTTTATGTTACTAACTTGCGGCCAGCTTCCCAAAGAGTCATTGTGGTCATGTCTCCAATGAAAATTTTGTGGCCACCAAATTAAACATAATTCTGACCCTAAACCTTCGCCCTAAAACAAAAAGATTGTTGTCGCGTGTTCGTACGTACCCCGAGTATTTTGCCCTAGAGGTACGTATTTTAAAGCCTTTTGAGCTCCCCCCGAGCTAGAGAGCTCCCCCCGATATACTCCTAACAACAACCTTGACTAATAATTATTCTTTCAGATTTTCTTTTTCTTTTCCTCCTGTTCTTTGGTTGAAAGGGTAAGGGGCGGGATTGGGGATTCACTACTATTCAATGTTGATGATATGGACCCAGGGTTAGGGATTCACTACTATTCAGTGTTGATGATATGGACCCAGTGTTAGGTATTCACTACTATTCAGTGTTGATGATATGGACCCAGGGTTAGGGATTCACTACTATTCAGTGTTGATGATATGGACCCAGGGTTAGGGATTCACTACTATTCAGTGTTGATGATATGGACCCAGGGTTAGGGATTCACTACTATTCAGTGTTGATGATATGAACCCAGGGTTAGGGATTCACTACTATTCAATGTTGATGATATGGACCCAGGGTTAGGGATTCACTACTATTCAATGTTGATGATATGGACCCAGGGTTAGGGATTCACTACTATTCAATGTTGATGATATGGACCCAGGGTTAGGGATTCACTACTATTCAATGTTGATGATATGGACCCAGGGTTAGGGATTCACTACTATTCAGTGTTGATGATATGGACCCAGGGTTAGGGATTCACTACTATTCAATGTTGATGATATGGACCCAGGGTTAGGGATTCACTACTATTCAGTGTTGATGATATGGACCCAGGGTTAGGGATTCACTACTATTCAGTGTTGATGATATGGACCCAGGGTTAGGGATTCACTACTATTCAGTGTTGATGATATGGACCCAGGGTTACGGATTCACTACTATTCAATGTTGATGATATGGACCCAGGGTTAGGGATTCACTACTATTCAATGTTGATGATATGGACCCAGGGTTAGGGATTCACTACTATTCAGTGTTGATGATATGGACCCAGGGTTAGGGATTCACTACTATTCAATGTTGATGATATGGACCCAGGGTTAGGGATTCACTACTATTCAATGTTGATGATATGGACCCAGGGTTAGGTATAGGATACGATTATGTATGCGGCCCTAGAGCAAAAGGCTTACGGTACCTACGTACAAGTAACAACAGCCAAAACAAAAACCTTCCGAAAAAAGCCATTGTGTCAAGAAAGCCCTGTTTGGCACAGTGGTGATAACAACCACTAAGAAATACAACATGGCGCTGGTCTTGAAAACACACTGTCCTTACGCAATCTTCAATGGCGAAAACAACAAAAACAACACAAACCAGACCAGGTTTATGACGTTTGAGGCAGCCGCAAAAAGTCGAAAACCTAAATTGGTTTGGCTTCTCGATGTCTCTCTAACAATGCCAGACATTTCTTCTTATTAATCCATTCTTCTTCAGCTTTCTTTCATTTTGCCTTGTCCTCCTCTCCATCCGTTTGCCTCTCTCATTCTTTCTCTTCATTTCAGGTTAAAAGAAAAACACAACCCCAAACCAACAAAAATCCTTTCTACCAGCCGTGTGCTTCACAAGCTTTTTGATGTGTTCCTCTTCAGCATTAAAAATGTACGCACCAGGGTTCTTCTTTCAGAATTGATTGTTTCAGCCTTAGTGCCACTCACAATTTTACCTCGCAGAATAACATCCTTCTGCATGTAAACATCCCGTTAGTAAGTTTAAAGATGAACGACGAAACTTTTAAGAGAAGAAAAAAAAAGGACTGAGCTATCAGTACGTAATAATTTCAACGATAAAAACGATTGCAGGAACCAAATTCAAATTAATCACGTAATTATTAATTGACAAGGTAATCATACAGTAGAGGCAGCAGTAAATATAATTATGAACAGAAGACTGGATTTCCCAAGATTTAGAATCCCTCTACACCCCCTCCCCCCCCCCCCCCCCACCGCAACCCACCCAACCGCTATATGAAGTATGAATTTAAGCAAAGTCCTTCCCAGCCATCTTCAAGATCTAATTCTGCACAGCGCAGGTGCGGACACACCGTTGCAAAAAAGGCAAATCTAATCTCCTCTACTGGCAACGTGATATTTCATAAAAAAAACAACAACTTGGTTTCAGTATTTCATTCTTAGCTTAATGTCAGGTTTTTAAGATTAATACATTTTCTTTTAACACGCTACATGGTTTTGTTTCATTCATTATTTAGATTCTGTAACAAGAAAATCCAGCCTGATTGTGAACTTATAAAAGAGCATTATGCCCCGCCCCCTTACTTCAAATGTCCTTTAAAAGGACACGATTGACCACCACACACACACACACACACACAAATCAGTATAATTTTGCAAACGCCACGAACTATCGATCAAAAAAAAAAAATACTATTCACTCCTTTTCCTTATGAGCATAAACACAATGACATTCAAGTTTTGAAACGAACGTAGTATTTCTGATAACAGGGCAGAAACGTTCTATCTTGGCAGTTCCTACTACTCTATAGATCAAACGTGTGTTCTTCCTCATAAAATACCTTGAGCTATAGAGCTGTGCCCTCTTGAAGTGCCGAGCCTGACTCGTGCTCGCTTGGCCTTACCATTCAGTTGCCTTATAACTCGATACGACTGTGTTTACTATTCTCCGTTACATGCAAACATAAGGAGGAAATGGTTGATCGACCTGCTGCTTATGTGTGCAACTCACGAGAGAAAATCTCAAGAGGAAAAAAAAAAAAGAAAGAGAGAGAGAGAGAGAAAGAATGAAAGAAAGAAAAAGAAATGAAGATGAAAGATCGATTCTTGTGTCTGTGCTTTTCGTTGGTTTTTTTTCTTTTTTGTAACTGCCACAGAGCGTACCGTATAAATGTCAGGAATTCTGCTAGCTACTTCCTGCTCGCTACTTCAGAACTCATGACGTCATTCATGGCCAATGACGATTGCGTGACCGCCCTTTAAAGGAAGGAAATAATATAATGGTCGATTGGTTAAAGAGAAAGCTTTGGGGTGATGTTGTCATGGGTAGGGGTCATTTAACATTATAGTAACGACTTCCTTCCTCAGCGCAGTGGAGAACTGATCCCATTGTCCGTATTTCATTGTCCGCCCCGCCCCCCTCCCTCCTCTCTCCCTCTCTCTTTCCCTCTTCGTCTCTCTCTCTCTCTCTCTCTCTGTTTCTCTCTCACTCTCTCTTTGCCTCTGTATGTGATTGTGTGTGTCTGTCTGAATGTCCGTCTCTCTATCTCTATGTCTGTTTCTCTCTCTCACTCTCTCTGTCCCTGTGTATGATTGTGTGTGTGTGTGTGTATGTGCCATCTCTCTCTCCCTCTCTCTCTCTCTCTCTCTCTCCTGCTCTCTATCTTTCTCTCTTTGTCTGTTTCTCTCTCCCTCTCTCTCTCTCTCCAACACACACACCCTCTCTCTGTGCCTCTGTGAAAGGTTGTGTGTGTGTGTGTGTGTGTGTCTGTCTGTATATCTATCTATCTGCTGTCTGTCTATCTCTCTCTCTCTCTGTCTCTAACACATGCGAACACACACAAATACATGTAGAGCGACTGAAGTCAGTGCAAAATCTTTTCAGTTTGTTCAGTATATGCCTGACTGTAGCATTTACTGTTCCTGTAACACGTTGATTAAATTGTAAATGCATTGTATTTATTGGATGGGCCTAGGCATAATGCTATTGATAATGAAGGAATTTCATCAGAATTTACAACCAGATATTCATACAGCCAGTGGAGGTGAGTCCTAGTGCATCCAGGCCTAATGTTGATAATTTTGGACGTAGCAATCTGAATATTTGCTGCCGTTTGTCATTATGTCCAAACTAAATAATTATAATACTTCGCAAAAGAGAACCTGATTTCCCCAGGCAATGCGTAGAATTCTAATTTGCACAGCCGTGTGTTAGCGTCAGTGTCAGATAACATTCAATTTTCGCCAGAGATAATGGCAACGTACACAACAGAAGATCGCAAAGGCATGACGTCACAGAGCGTAACTTTTTTGTTTGGGTTTAATTAAACACTCCACAAAGGGCAACGATCGTTGTCACGTGAAACACTATTGCTAAACTTGTCTCAGTTGTTTTTTGAAAAAAAAAAAAAAAAGACAGCGAAGCTGAATATTTAAGTTCAGAAAGTCTAACCCAGTTCAGCTAGTGACCTTTGAGCATTGTCAGTTATGACGTGAACAGAAGACAACTTTGCTGATTAAATTAATACAAACGAACACACAAAAAAAAAAAAAAAAATCATTGGAAAATGGTGATATATATATCGAGGGATATTTGCCATATTGGTGTATGTGACATTTTGCCAATTTTGAGGTTTTGTCATGAAGTGGTTCTCTCACTCCTAATTTTATTATGTATATATGTCATTCCAATTGGTTAAAAAAATTTTCGAGATATGTTTGTGACGTAATGTTGCGTTTTAACTCTTTTGCCGACCTACTTTCAACCCTCATTTTCTCTAAAAGGCAGATTCAAAAATAATGGAAACTACCTGACGATGTTATGTCTGTAATACTAAACAATAACCCCATCCCGCAGTATTTCCGAAGGGGAGACACGAAAGGTTTTCTGCAAGTCTACACAACGGTAAAGAACAGAGTGTATTGAATGACTCCTGTGTTTGATTGACGTCAAATCCGGTCGTAGCATTAGTTAAGTAGTCTGTGTCGTTAGGGATTCCTCTGTATCTTTCTGTTCATTCTGACAATTACTGAAACTTTGAAAATGCTACAATGGGAGAAAAGTACTGACTAATTATACCATTAAATTATATCTTACTCTCAGTGAGACAAACTTTCCCAATCTGTAGACTAATTTAATACGTTTAACCTTATTTTAATACAGACACGGCACTATTGTGAACTCATTACGACCTCTATCAGTTGTAATTTTACTTTTATTCTCCAATTAGTAAATAATTATGAATAATATATATTTCAATTATTATTCACAATTACTACGTAAAGAAACTGAAATTACCAGTTCAGAAAATCCAATTTTCAGTGTCTCTGCAGTGAAAGGAGTATTGGACAATCAATTATATATTTATTCTTTCTCATGAGGAAGTTCAGAATTTTGAGGTCTTTATTTTAGGAGGTTCGCTGCCCTTGGCATTTACACCTCACTTTACTTGTTTTATTATTTCTTGTTCTGGCGGGAGGGGGGGGGGGGGAGGGGGGGAGATGATATGGATAAATTTTAATCTATTAATTTCAATTTTGCCCGGGCAGCGGCCTTTCGGCCTGCTCTTTACGATTTCCAACTGCCAAGGTATCTTTAACGTGCGCAACGTGCACACGGGCCCTCCGAATTTTTCGTCCTTATCCGAGAAGACTAGGTACTCGATCCTACCCCCCAATAGGACCAGGGACTTGAAAATATGAGAAAAATCCAATTTCCAAGAACTACTCGATCCTACCCCCCAATAGGACCAGGGACTTGAAAACACGAGAAAAATCCAATTTCCAACATGCCTGCACTGCCCGGGTTGAGAACCCGGGACCCTTGGCATGAGAGGCGAGCACCTTGCCTCTAGACCACCTTGTCCCCTGAGGAAGTTCAGAAGTATTACGCCCACTTTTTTATACCAAGAACGTAAGAGTGTACACCAAGGTGTACACCATTGTATGACGTTATCCTATTTGGTCCCTCAGTCTCTCCTGAGTTTGCTGGTTAACACCCCCAACGAGACAAAATGTATACATTTGTAACCCTGTTTAATACCTTCACCGTATAGTTAATATGAATAAATTCGTTCAAATGAGAAAGTATGGAATGCATTAGGCCCACATTTGACCAAGAACGCAAACTTGTGCACGCGTAAAACGCTATCTCGTTCAGTCCCTCATCTGTTCACTGGTTAGTTTGTCCACCAGCTCACAAACGTCGTTCCGCTCGATGCTTCAGCTATCTGGTAAAGGCACGATGATGAATATCATTAACAAGCAATGAAGCATTATCATTACGACAGGAAATCGCTTTCTGCAAAATAGATTAGCCCGCCCCTCCTCGCTGATATCTCCTTCCCCGCCGTCACTGCCACTTGCTATCCACCGACAATTTCCGACATCCCTTGCCTCCTTCCTCCTTCCTCCCAGCGGTCGCCGCTCTCCACAAAGCCCTTACTCAAACTTCCTCTCTCTCTCTTTGAGGAAAGCTTGCAATTTCTTCTGAACGTTTTGGTTTTGTTCTGTTTTGTTTCCGGATAATAGTTTTTGACTCGTTCTTTGGACTTTTCTTGTATTTTTCAAGGTTAAGAACAAGGACATGGAAGAGAGAGAGAGATAAAGAGAGAGAGAGAGAGAGAAAGAGAAAGAGAGAGAGAGAGAGAGAGAGAGAGAGAGGGAGACCGGCCAGCAGTGTAGTTAGAGCAACACGAGTATAAACATAATGACTATTGGAATAGCACACAATAATGACTATTTTTAACACCGATAAAACATGCATTTTCAAGGCTAAGAACAGGGACATGGAAAAGACATGGGAGTAAGTGACAATATAATAATAAATGTGGAAACAGTTGCTGAAACCTATGCAGTGTAGGCGTATGTAGCCTGAGGAATACAACACGAGTGTAATCATAATGAATACTGGAGTAGTACACAATAATGGCTAACTTTAATATTGACAAAAGTTGTTTGTGGGAGACGAAAATGCTGAAGAGCAATTGGAATAGAGGCTAATAATCAGGCATTACAGCCAATGGGTGTATGCAACCTGGATAACACCGACGTGATAACATGCGAGTGTAAACAATATTATGATCAGATCATTGGGTTAATAACCAATACAGATGAACTGGAATACTGACAAAAACTTGAGCAATGTTGTCATGTAAACAAAGCAACCTTTATTTAACCAGGACATCTGGAAGGTGTTGTGGACAATTTAGAATGATTTTCAGTGCTGGGTCAAGAGAACATGGTTTGAGATTACATCATAAATTCGGAAAACTGCAAGTAAATGTTACCCAGAACTCGCTAGTTTAGTGCTTGTCTGTTCCAACTCCACTTTCTGCACTACTGAGAAATATGATGTTTAACTTTTGAGGCTTTAATGTTATATTAAGGACTTAATAAATCAGAACTGTGAAATAACTTGATAAGTGCCACAACGCATTTTAAACAAGTGCTAAAGTTTGCATTTGTTATGCCTCTTCTACATGGTAAAAGATCTCTAGTTTTTCAGAAGGTTGAGATAGAAAAAGAAAACTAAGATCACAATCTCCACAATATTCAGATCTAGCAATTAAATAAATAGTATTTTTTTAATGTGTCAACTCGATTCAGAAATGAAAAAGAACTTTCCTGCCGACAAAAATATTCTGGTCACAATTATTGGGAAAACCTCAAAGTTGTCAAACCTTGATGGTTACGTAATATAATATCCGTTAACACTCGATGCTATTAAAGTAAGCATTTTCAGTATCAGACAGTTTGTTCTGTTCCCAGCAGGAGTCTCAAAAGAAATGATAAAATAATAGGCAGCTGCTCGACTCTACATAAAACTTTGATAGGTCTGTATTGTACACCAAACACAACGCTATAAACCCAGTGAATACTTAAGTAACTCTTTTATGTAACTATATTAAATTAACACATCTCACATTTAACTTGGAGAAATGTTGAAGACAACAAACATCACCTGGGATTTATCGCCCATAAAAACAAGCTTAATAATACACTCCATACAGTTCTCTCTAAAGCAAATAGGACTTAACAACTCTTGAACGTTAGCAATTATCCTGTGATGACATTATCTTAAGCGAGACACTTTAATAACTGGAAGCACCTTTCATTCATTTTGCCCTACCTGTACTGAGACAATATATCTATATGATTCACAAGTGCTTTATCAACCATACATCGTAAGGGTGCTAAAATCATTATCCTGTCACATTTTGGTAATTCGATTTTGTGATTAACCGGGCAAAGCTCAACATTTTCATTAAGTCATGCGAGCCTGCAACGACGTGGAGTTAAACCTGAACTTCACCCCATTTTCACACTCCTCCTCTCCTACCCCACCACTCACCCCCAGAAAGCGAAACCGTCTTCATCACTTTTATCTTTGTCACTGTCATCATATTCTATTTCATCAGTGCTCCAGCTTTTCAAATCTTCTCCAGAGTTTGCATGTTCGCTTTCTGCCAGTAGAATAACGCTTTCGGTATTGTGCTGCGAGTATAACTGCATTTACCATTTCTGCTTGAAACCACTGAATGAAGTAGCTTCCTAAGTAAACAATGAAGAAAATACATGGGACCTTCCGAGGGAGATAACCTTTGGCAGTTAATTAGTGTTTCGGGACTTGAGACCTTTTTGCTCTTCGTGGGATCATACTAATGAAGTAAATGTTGAAGTAAACTGATATGCTGAATGAAAAAGTTTATTACCTCCTGACCAAATAAACACAAATTAGAGAAAACATAGAACTATTTCAAAACTGATCTGGCCTGCCTTCTTCTAGAATGAACAGCAGCCAGTCGGCTTTGTAAACTTGGGACACACAGACGAGTAAAATCATTTAAGAATCAAACAAAATAGAAGATAAGACACACATAAACATAAAACCAGGATGGAATGCTATCCGTAAGCTGCTCAAAGGTTCTCCTTGCCAAATATACACTAAAGATCATCTGGAATTGCACGACAACCCCCCCCCCCCACACACACACTCCCCCACCCCCGCCCCCAAACACTCATATTATTATCATCCTCACACGTCCACCCACTCGTCCACAGAGAGTTGAAAACAAGTGTACTACCTAATTTCATTCATGGAGAACGCCTCACGAGACCGCGTCTATTTTTCAATTTCCGCACGAAGAGAGAATGATGCAATGTTAACGTGTACGTACGAAAGGCAAATGTGGCAAATAAAGATTTTTTTAATCAAACATAATTATATAATATGGAAAGTAAACACAGCCTCTATCCTGAGAGGGGAGTGCCGGGAGTTAGGAATAGGTAGGACTTTTCCTCCTCCTTCTGCTTCTTTTTTTTTTTTACTAAACTATCTGGCGCCCACTGAAGACAAGAAGCAAGAAACAAACATGAAAGAAGGAACCCAGAAAGAAAAAGAACAAGGAACAAGAACCCAGAAAGGAATCAAGAACAAGGGGCCAACAGCCTTCGACTGAGGCCCCACGATAAACAAAAGATCTTCTACTACCCTTTCCCTATCGTTGTCCACTGTATTAAAAAATTAGTAAGGCAATTTAGGTTCGTGGCGCACTGTGTCAAGGTGTTTAGTGGCTATCTTGAATCCAATGCTCGAGGTCTCTCTTTCTGCCAACTAATTCAAGACACTTTTGATGTGTCCAAAATTAGCGAAACAAACTTTTTCAAAGTCCGGATCTCTCACTAAAACCGGGACAAAACGGACTTGACTCCGTGCGCCATCAGCCTTATTGAAGTCAAAATATGGGAAAAAGAAAAAGTTGCACGCAGCAAAGCCTCGAAACGATATTACACAGTACAATAAAACGCAAAGATAAAGGCACGAAACTCAATATTTCGGTATCATTTCGGTATTATTTCTTACGCGAGGCTTTGCTATATACAGCTTTTTCTCTTCTCCTTATTTCGACTTTGCTTTAAGCCTTGCTGCGACTCCCACAGTTTTTCTGTGTGTGTGCGTGTGTGTGTTTTTTTTAATATTCAGCCCTAGTGAAGCTTTCCAATAAAGAGAGAAGCCTATTATGTAATAAACAAAAGAATTCTCCATCAGTACGTATCTATCGTTAACGGGAATGTAAAACAATATTGGATACGTAATGAGAAATACCAGGGCAAAGTAATGTATGCCATGGTTCTTCAGCCAACAAGCTATCTATATATAAAAAAAAAAACAGCAAGGAAAAAAAATTCACTGCTGCGAGGAAGAAATGCCCAGACCTGAAAAAATTACATGTGAAAGATAGTTTTTTTTTGCTACTATGTCTATTCCTTTGACATGAAAGCAAAGTATTGTAATTTTGTAATAAATGAAAATAGGCCTCAAAATATCGAATAATGCTTTCTCCTCAACAATGATGGCCTCCCTCCTGCCTATCAAAATAGCCCTAAAAATATCGAATAATGCTTTCTCCTTAACAATGATGGCCTCTCTCCTGCCTTTGTTTTGTTTCGACTTTAAACTTCCGGTTGCGTTTCAAAGTTTGAAGGCATGGGTTCCTGTGCCGTCTGCCTTATGCACGGGCCACGCGGGTGTTACTGTGCTAATTGTGAGTTATTTTTTACCTCGATCTACATAATCTGTGTGCCTATTGTGCGTGTTGTTTTACTCTTTTACTAACTCATGTGTCTTCTAATTTCAGTAAGAATATATTGCAACTCTTTCTTTGAACGGGTTCTTACACTAGTGTACCAAATAACAGTAATAACACAACACAGCCCAACCACTACGCTTGAAGACGAATACCAATTTCAACGCTAATTAATTTCAGAAAACAGACGGTGAAGCTCTGTAAATGTTCACAACTATAACAATACAGGAAAACCTGTTCAATATAGCTTTCTTGTACCTCTCTTCATCAACACACCAATATCAATATTGTGGTTTTATCCTTAACTTTATTACTTTCTTCTTAGGCAGTAAATAGAAGCCCGTGCTTATCACAGGTAGTTTGAGATCATTGACTGCACAGGCAATAAATTATGTTTTGCACCATGTGCAGAGCGAATCAATCCATCATCAAAAAAAGAAAATGGCACGAGATACAGATTTAAGAAAGAAAGACAGGAACAGCAAAACGAGAAAGATAACGCAATAAAAATAATGTAGTACGTGAGAAAAGCGAAAATACTTCTGAAGAGATTCTCGACAAATTGCGTAACAAGTGGAGTGAAGAGATCAGGGTTCTTTAGAATCAAATTTTGGAACGTTTGGGAATGTGATTTCAAAAGTAAAAAGGGTATATCTTTGTCCCGAAGGCAAATTCCTCTTCATGTGAGAAAAAACATTATGGAATAATTTTTGGCTTTCAGTTTAACTCCGTCACAAACCAGCGGTCGTTCAGATATATACATGATCTGGCAGCGGCCCCACCAAAACGCACGTCAAGATAGGAACGGATTTGTTCATATTTATCTGAAGCAGGAAATTTCAGTTCATGATTGTATAAACAAGGAAGATAAGAGAGAAATTGCATTTATTTATGTGTTTAGTCTGATTTTAGAGAGAGAAACCAAGTTATTTTCAAGAAGGAAAAGTGAACTGGTTTTCCTTCGAAATTTCTCCAGCCATTTTCTCTACAATCTTAACGAAACTAATAATGACATTGAAAAAGATATCAAGCAGTAACATCAATTTCACGCAGGCATTTGATAAGGAAATTGGCATGCATAAATCCTTCCATCTTTTACTCCTTTTCTTTTTTTTCTCTCTCTCTCCCTCCCTCACATTACTCTCGGTGTTGGCCGTTCTCACTCTAAATCTCCGCCCTTTCCTCCATCTGTCTCTGCCTCTCTCACATTACTCTCGGTGTTTGCCGTTGTCACTCTAAATCTCCGCCCTTTCCTCCATCTGTCTCTGCCTCTCTCACTTTCTGCCCTCCCTTCATCACTCCCTGTGTCTCTGTCTCCTACTTTTCATTCTCACTCTCACTCTACTCCCCCCCCCCTCCCCCTCCCTTGTTTTTTCTGTCTTTCTCTCATGTCCTTGGTCAATAAGACAAACCTACCTCAAATCGACCCCGGGGCGGTTCCAGGCGAGACGATCTTATCTCCAGTCCAGACTCCCAGATAAAACCACGTTAAGCTGATTTTTTTTCCCCCGTTGTCCTCTCTCTCTGCCATTATCCACTGAGTGAAGCACAGCATGCAAACCGCTATCGTCTCACAGAATCACATGAGGAAGTCGACGTCACAGTAGAAAAAACTAGAAATTGTCAGTTCACAAAACTGCAGGTGGAGACTCGGGATGAAATGTCACAGCACAAAATCGACGAACTATCTTGACGTCAATAGTAGTTGTAGAGAAACGTGTAGAGATTCCGCGCCAGTAAAGGGCACATGCAATACCTCAGATCTGTCTCTCAAGCTTATTAAGGGCCAAGAAATCGATCACGGAAGCCAAATCAATAAAATACAGAACCTGTTTAGGCTGAGAAGGATGAAAAAGCTCTTGAGTATATCGATACATGCGTATTATTGTCTTGCCTAGCCCCAAAGAGAGTTAACATTTCAATGCTCTGAGAGATCTTATTGTCTTAGATGCTGAGTCTCACAATCCCCACAGAATTGTTATTAGCCTACTCTGAGCTGGCTCACGGCTGGGTCGATATTAGAAATAAAATAAACAACTCCTCAGTCTGTCAAATATCTGGCTAAACTGTTGCTCCCAATGTAGTTGATGACAATCTGCATGTAGAACTATCCTCCGCCGAAGAGAAAGCATTATGGCAAAGCCAAAAAGGCACTCGACAGCTCCTGAGTTGCTGAAATTCTGAAAGTCTCGTTTAACATGACATATAACACAAAACAAAAACAAAGAAATTAGGTGGAGACCACAAATTGTGAAAACATTCCAGTTGCGCCTTTCGGGTTTCCTGAAATCAGAGAATTTTGGATGAATGAGAGGTAAATTAATCATCACCAGAATGCAGGCAGGACCTGTGAAGTAACAGCGTTACTGATTAGTTAACATTTACAGTGAACAGCGTACAAATCGATTTGAGAGGAGTGAAGAATAAAAGAGTCCCCTTATTTCAAAGGTGTACAAGTGAAATGTTGTGTGTAGCCACGGTTATAGTAAATGTTTGGTTGTTATCGGAAAGATCAATACTTTCATCGAACAATCGTGTAAATAATCTCACTGTACTGGTTCGTAACTAGTTGTGAACTTATGTTTTCTAACCAGTTTACGAAGTCTGGTTTCCACGGGAATAGTCAGAAATTAAAAAAAACTGTATGTAATACAGTAACTCAGAAGAATTGTTCACACTCAAACTCCCTCCCCGATCATAATGGCCCCTTTATGTTTAATATTTGAAATCTAAGTCCTCTATTCATCATACTACTCATGTACTCGTAAGATCACTCCCCGCCAGTTGGTAACGGTTTCACTTAGCAAAGTTTGTAACGTTAAACCTGATCCCAAGAATGAGCTTTCTGTATCGATTAAGAATAACATAAAAGTCGTTATTTCTGCCCAAACAACAATGGGTAACAATGAAATAATTATTTATTGTCCACTGAGCCAGTACCGAAAGAAGGATAAAAATCTCCCGGTTTAAATCAACATTTTGTGAATGAAAGCTCCAGTTCAAAAGGCACAAACTACAAAAAATACAGAGAGAAAATCTGAAAATGACTAAACAAAGCAGAACCATTGGCATAAAAAAAAGTGGATCTGCTGTGGGTTAAGTATGTAAAAGGATATGGCCAGGTTATACAGCGCAGACACCAAAACCGTATGGGATTCTTTTGGGTCAGAAGATAGAACGTCTTGGGTACGAATCCGGGAAATAGTAGATCCTCATCCGACTCGCTTTCGGTCTGATGTTCGTCGTTCTGCCCACTATTCTGCTGCTGTTGTTGTTGTTGCTGCTGCTGTTTTTGTGTTTCATCAATATCACCAGGCTGCTGTTCTTGAGAGCTTGGACCAGCTTCATCGTCAGCAGCCTGTGTGGACTGCTGTGTTTGTGGCAGTTTCTCTCCGTCCATAGTCTTATCCAAGTCCTCAGTTCCTTGGCCAACTCCACGTAACGGGGTGGTCTCATCCACGTTGTCCAGAACGCCTTGCCCAGACATATCTGACATCTCCACTGATGATGAAGCATTGGCAGCAGCCTGTGTTGTTTGTATGTTACTCTCTTCATCATTGTTATTCTCATCGTCAACCGGCTCAAGAATAACAGGAACCGGGATATATCCGGCTCCGCTGGACTCTTCAGCCATTGGCCGGTGCAGTCACAATTGTCTTATGGTACAATCTGCATCTTTTGTACAATTAAGGTGCCATGATGACGTTCACATGTACACGTTTTGCCATTTTATTGAAAGACACTAAAGTTTTGAATACACAGCAATCTTCCAGTGAAGGCATACTAATGGTCCTTCACATTGATATGTCCAGGACGCTCTCTACGCGCCCAGGATCCATGTAAGAATCACAACAAATCTTGAAACATCAACCATCGTAATAGCATATCACAAACAGTTATATGTCAGCTTATAATCCAATACTCACAATAATAAATATCCACAGCGCAAATAAAAATTAAAAATATATTCCAGGGAAAATATCACAGCACAGGTGTTTTCAGCATCAATTTTTACATAACGTATCCAGAAAAGTTACAATATTTCCTGGGCCTGTATTCCAATCTGACGTCGCAATTTCCAAACACCAGCTCTTCTGCACAGACCGAGCTGTTGTTGTGTCCAGCTAACACGATGTAGAAAATTCCTGCTCACGACATGCGTGAGGTAGGACACTCCTGCGTCAAGACTGAAAATCAAGCTGGGTATCGCTATACCTCGGCTCTCTGGACACCACTAGAAGACGCACCTGTAAACTCAAAAGCAAACTGTACCTTTTACGCGTCTTCTTACTGAAGATAAAAGCCCGTTGGCTAGTATAAAATAGAGTGATGAAGATTAAACTTGACAAAATGGACGCCTTTACGCGTTTCCAACCGCGGCATGTCGTATTTCAGCCACGGCTGACGGTCATTGTTGGTATAACAAACGTTGTCGACAGTTCGCTTAGTTTCAAAAAGGTTCTTGAAAAAGGAGCGGGTGAGAGAAACAAGGCATAGCTCACCCTGACTAGTACTGATGAAAGTATTGACATCGCCTCACCCACACCTCGCTCCCGTGCATGAGCCTGTGTCCATTGCTTTGCGAGCGCTGCCTCACCTCACCACGTCGACGGGGCCGCGAGTGCTCACTTCAAGCGGTACGTTCTGCGTGATGCGGCATTGAATCAGGATGGCTGTAAGATTGAAGAAAATAATGTGGCCGGCCATTAATACGACATACTCACTGCGATTTCAAAATATAATGGAACGAAAAACAGTAAATCAACACACCATAATGCAAGCTGGAAATTTAAACCATTAATATCCAATCTTTATTGCATAATCATGATTATAAAAACCTTGCAAAGAAAGAAAAAACGATGTCCTTTCCACTGAAGGTCGAATTTAAAACACCGGACCTGTGTCGTGTTTGAACGGGTCGGGTCAATCGTGAAATGGTGGAAAATTACGGAAGGGAAGTAGGAAAACAAAATCAAAGCGACCATAGCAAGACTATCGATTGGAGGAGTTAGGGCCACTTGAATCACCGTGTCTCAAGGATGACAGAGACAGCCCGCTGTGCCATCAAAAATGTTCAGGACAGGAAAGGAAAAAGACTCTTCCTGCGTAGACATTTGTTGTAGTCAGGGAACATCACTTTTCTTCTTCTTCTTCTCCTTTTTCTTCTGCTTCTCCGCGGTCCTTCAAAGATGGAAGCCAAGCCGTGTAGACTTCCTCTGAGCTCCCCGTTTCGCAAGCAAATTGTCCCTAAGTGGAGCCCTGGGCTGCTAGTCTCCCTCTCTCCTCCCCCCCCCCCCGCCCCCTCTCCACGGCCCGAGTATTTTGAGATATGTCATGATGTCTGGGGGAGAGACAGAGGGGAGGAAAGTAGTCGGGGGGGGGGGGGGTCTTCATCCTCTGAATAGCTTTCAATGCCTTCAGAGAGGAAGTCAGATTCAAAAGGCTTAATTATAGCGTCTTGTCCAGGGCTATTGGGATTTGGTGTAACGTTTATTCAACAGTTTGCCATTACTGTCCAAGAGCGGTTCCGCAAACATGGTGGTTCCTGTCATTAATTTATTCAGCCCACAGCTTTCGTATCTGTATTTCACTCAAAGTTTATGCTCAAATCTGAAGGCATGAATCAAAACCAGCAGCCCCTGTGAATATTAATGAAGATCTATAACACGAATTAGTAGAGAAGAAGATTCCAATTCCATTATGTAAAAAGTGGGTCTTCTGTGACAAAACAGTATGTTCTGAAAGCTTAGGCCTTACAGCAATGGCTGGGCGACTTTGTAACATGAAATTTTGTACTTCAACATGATTTTATTTCATTTCCCCAAAATTGAAACTTTACTGCATTTTTAATGAAATATGTAAAGCGAAATTTCAGGTGATTATAGATTGATAATTCATCGGATTTTCATAGTTTCTTATCATCTTTCCAGTACGGCAATGTCTCCCTAGCCTGATCATGTATTTTTATATGTGCGTCATCCACGAGGCCTTGAAATAAATTCGAATAACTGTATTGTATTTTGTGAATATAAAATATATAAATATCTGATTAAATCTTTTAAGCTGTAACTTATACAACTAGTAAAGTTATGTAAGTTCGAAATCAGGGATGAACTTTTAGTTCGCCCAAACCTTAATGCCATTTCTCTGCTGACAAACATCTTTAAGACTTCCGAATGGTTATTTTGGAGTGATTACTGGAGACATGTGGCCAAAAGCTGGGTTTTGCTCGCATTATGAGAATTGCGTTTGTGGATTATGCACAAGTGAAGAAAAATGAGGAAAACCGCCAGATAAGACTTACATAAAATATTAAATGGATGGATGGATGGATGGATGAATTAATGGATGAATGGATGGGTGGATGTATGGATGGATGGATGGATGGATGGATGGATGGATGGATGGATGGATGGATGGATGGATGGATGGATGGATGGATGGATGGGTGGATGGATGGATGGATGGATGGATGAAGTCTAGGTTTGACTTTGGAGACTGTAACAGCTGAGGTTGTTCTAGCACGTTATAGTAGGGGGGAGTTAGTTGATCTAACTACAACCCTTTAGAAAACGAAACTATTACAGCTGTAAAATAAATAAACACGAGATCCGACGATAGATTAAATAATACTAAAGTTTAATAACTGTATGGTGAACAATAAAATACTAGGAAGACACCAGCGAAACTAAATATCTACGCCACACAAAAGGAAATTCACTTACTCACCGACCAACCACTCACACAGGTCTATATATATAAACATTCCTACAGAAAGTTCCCGAAATAAACGTTACCTTTGCCCTCGCACAAACTAACCAATCACGCATCAATACGTCATCAGGTTACATCACTCAAGGCCAAATCTGGCGTAAACATTCGTATCCACAACGTTATCGAATATTCGGGAACATACTAATATTTACTGAACGAGTCAAACACCTGACAACAAGCGAGCGAGGAAAAAAACTACTCACTAGAAAAGAAGGTCAGGTCACGGAGTACAGCACACTCTGGCGGTTGTCAACAACAAAATGGAAAAAGTAGTGGACACATGCTCAGCCACCAGCACAACAACAAAACCGGGGGAGGGCAAGGGGTAGCCCGCAGATACTACAGAGACACGGTAACGGTCACATAGTGTTAGGATAAAGGAAGACGAAAGCACAGAAGAAGACTATCAGAAGCGCCCACCAATCGCCTGCGGATGGATGGCTGGATGGATGGATGAATTGATAGGCAGATGGATTAATGGACGGACAGATCGACTCGTGGATGGACAGACAGATAGGTAGACAGACAGACAGACACACGGACAGGCAGACAGACAGAATGAAAAGATCATAAGAAGCCTTGGAGCACGAAAACTAAGAAAATATAATGAATGGAGAAGGAAGAAACCTGTTTAACATTGATGCTAAATGACACACAATTTCAACAAAAAATAAAGAGAAACAGCTCATTTCCATCTCCTTGTGACACAATCCTAATTAACTGTCCTCGTGAATCATTTCGCTAATGCATCAGATTGTCAATTAGAATTCTTCATGTCAGAAGTATATTATTTAACTGATCCTCTATCGTAATTAAAATAAATCATTTGAAAAACAAACAATCTCACTAGCCATTAACTGAAAACTTCAGAAAATCTGTACCTTGGTAATATGCCAAAGGTTGAGTTTCATATTGAAATATGTTTGAACACAGTTAGAGACGTTCGTGCATATTTAACCCAGCAGTTGTATAACTGCTCTTGTCCATAGCACCCGCAGCGCTCTGCTGTTTTCACGACAGTGACGTAAAAATACTCTTTGCATCTGTATACTTGTCCACAGCATCTGTCGTGCTCCGCGTCTCACAGCCATAGAGGCAAAGAGAGTTTTTCATTACGTCATTTTCGGTAAAAATAGCGGAGCGGATGATGTGGACAAGATCAGAGAATGACCACCCTTCCAAGTGGTAATTTCATCTGTTTAGCTGACAATGTCAGACAGCGGTATTTAAGTATTACATATTATTTATTACTAATTTTTAAACATAAATACATTATACTTAAATATTTCAATATTGCGGCAGGCAGGAGTATGGTAAGGGCATTTCCTGAGGGAGAATTTCAAGTTTAAACTCATCAAGGCAGACACGCGCCACGCTAAATTTGTCATAGCTGTTTCAAGACAGATTAAACTCTTTTATTCTTAAAACCTTTTCAATGCTCTTGGATTATTTCCTCTATAGTATTATGATTTCTCACTGTGTGATATCTTAAAACGTATATCTTTACCAACTGGCTTGGACTCTAAACCGTGATTACTAAGGCCATTGGGCTGACGTGCTGTATAATAAGACAAAGAAGGACAAAAGACGATACATGAGGACAGGACTGGTGTTCACAATAAGGACATCACTGACGTATCGGAGGGCCAATCGCGCAATGCCAAGTGGCATAGTTTCAGCGCCTTAATAACGGAAGTGTATTTCCTGGTTTTTCCAGCACACTTTATATATAGTACAGGCATTTGAATTGTACACGTGATGGATGAAACAGATAGGTCCTAGTGTTGATGTGTGAAAATCAAATGTTGGGGGTGGGGGGATGAATGAGGGAGCGACCCATAAACTGTATTGGTTAATTCCCCAGTTCCATTTCCATTAATCAGGTTTGGACAAGGATCTAATTGACTTAAATCAATCTCCTGTTTCCAAATTTGGTCTGCCCATTGTTATGGCACGTGGACGGCCATGATTCATATGTTCGGCAAAATTTCTCTGGCTTACAAATTCCTTCATGCTTTACACGCTAAACAGAACAACACACCTACAGTGATATCCCTCAGCCAGACTGTTATATTTGTACAGCTGTGCAAAGAAACCCCGAAAACACAAAATACTAACTAACACAGGCTAAAAACGTTGATTTTCTACTCTTTGTTGGCATTGATGGTTTATCATTTAATATCATTATTACTATTATCGAAATCTGGACAGACTTTTCACTATTGGGAGATGACAATGGTACGTAAAACAATATTATGAATAACAACAGCAGAAAAGGGCTAACAGTCGTGATGTCAACATGAAGAACTTGAAGCCTAAAACGAAACTTTTCCTACAACAAAATATGAATATAGGAACAACAGTAGTAGAAAAGTAATAACTCTCGTTATGTCAACATAAATAACTTGAAGCCTGAAACGAAACTTTTCATACAACAAAATATGAATGATTATACGAACAACAACAGTAGAAAAGTAATAACCATCGTGATGATTGATGTCAACATATAACTTGAAGCCGAAAACAAAACTTTTCCTACGACAAAATATTCCTTGCAGTGAGAAACAAACCGAGTGCCTGGTAGTAAACTATCGTATCTCGACTTGTTTTTAAAAATTGAGATATTTGCCAGGCTTATTATAGCCTTCGGCAGCCCCCAGGCTCAGTTATAAGTTATGGGTTAAATTCGGAAAAATAAGGGTTAAATAAAGTTGCTGTTTTGTCAAATATCGTTACTGTTAAGTCTGATGAAGAAAGTATTCAGCTTTTCCTTCTCCTGAAATCATACCCAAATAACGGTAGTTACGTACTTTATCAAGCGGCCCTCGATTTCACTTGTTTTGTTTTTGTTTTATCTTCCAAATAAGGTATGGTTTGGTAGTATTTCTCCACGCATTCAAGAAAAGCAGTGTGTTCACTGAACTTCAAAGAATGAATTGCCCTCTTTTGCTTAAGACGTCTTTGAGAATGGGCAGAACCCAGGGTGTGCTGCTGATTTCTGTTGTTTTATTTTTCCCGCACATTGATGGCTATATCATGAAATCACACAAGTGTATTTGCGCAACTGCGGGTGACCACTCTTTTTCGCCAAATATTCTGCGCATTCTCTTGAAGGAATCTTATTTTCTGCATCCAGTACAATCCGAGACAAAGGGTACCGAGACGAATCAATTCGACATTATATCCCGTCCGTCGACATGCGCGCGTATCATCGATGTCAACAATGCAACAATTCGCCCAGCTCCCCTTTATAATTGAATGAAAAAGAGTAGTACTCGCCGTATTTACACGAGCGCAAATTGTGGAAATAATATAGTGGGAGGAGGAATGGCCGTCCCGATATTATGTGTCTCGGGTACAATCATTCAAAACAGTAGTTTCTGTGGCTGTAAAGTAAGTCACTAGTAACTTGGTGGTTGCGTCATAGTGCCAGCGCAGTGATGTTCCCAGGGATTTTTTTCTTTCTTTCTTCATGTCTTTCTTTCATTCTCTCTTTCTTTCTTTTCTTACTTATTTATTCATTTGCTCTGAGTTCATTTTAAAGTTATTACTATGGTTTTTAAGGGTATTTAGTTCGTTGTTTTTTGTTGTTGTTGTTTTTTTTGTGCCCGTCTAGCGCCATAAAAAGGGCTTTGCAAATAATCTAGTTCTTTTCTCTCTTGCTCATCATACCCTTCTGTTCACTTCTCCCCGCGCTGTGCTCATTTAACTCCTCCAACGAGAGCCATAATGTCTGACGTGAAATCTGTTACTAGTGCCATCTCTTTTTTTTTTTTTTCTGTTTCTGTAAGGTTTACGGGCCACGGTCATCATTCTGTAATCAGAGCTTTCTCCGTCCTTTATTTTCTTTCTTAATATTTCCCTTGCGAATTTCTGGCACTTTTTTGTTTCGATGTTCTTGTCTTCATGCCGTTCTTTGATTTAACCCTCCAGGCTCCGCCCCCTATTTTCGCTGGTGGGGGAGTTCTGATATCCAGCGAGTTAGTTCTTAGTGGCATAGTAAAGGGATTTTTCGTGATCATTTCGTAGAAAACACTTGTTATTCTCGCGCTGAGTTACCGTGGGAACTGATCAATGTCTGTGTATCACTGGTGATACAGTATGGTGTCTAGAGGGTTAACAAAGCTAAACACAACAAAGCAAGAATATTAGAGGGTGTCCAATGCTTTCGTTATTGCTGGATGCCGAGTTCTCTAACACACGTGATGCTCAGACGGAGGCACTTGGCTTGTTTTTTAGGTTTTTATTTGAGGAGATTTCGCTGCTCTTGGCATTTACACCTCATTTTTGTTGTTTGTATTTTTCTTGTTCTTCTTTCTGTGTGTTTTTCTGGCAGGGATTAATTTTTTTTTAAGAATTTTGCCCGGGCACCAGCCTTGTTCGGCCTGTTCTTCTCAACATTCAACTGCTAAGGTATCTTTAACGTGCGCACCGTGCACACGAGCCCTCCGAGTTTTTCGTTCTTATCCGAGAAGACTAGATGCTCGATCCTACCTACCATAGGATCAGGAACCGGCTTTTTCCCCCAAAAAAATCCCAACATGCCTGCACCGACAGGGGGTCGAACTTGCTACTTTCGGCATCAGAGGTCAGCGCCTTGCCTCTAGACCAACGTGTCCCCACTTGCACGCACTTGGCTCCTTGGGGAGAAAGTTCAAGTATAAGAGAGGAATTTTAGCCGAGGGCACGGAGGGAGCGGGGCGGGGAGGGGGGGGGGCATTTCAGTCACAGGAGGAACCGCAAGTTGGACAGAATGTTGTTACAAGTAACACTCTTGTGGCTCCAGAACTTGAGAGCTCCTCCCGAAATACTCCTAGCAACAATCTTAATTAATTATTCTTTCAGATTTTCTTTTTGTTTACCTCCTGTTTTTTGGTTGAAAGTGTAGGGGGGGAGGGGTTAGGGATTCGATAAGATTTAGGGTTGAGGATAAGGACGGGGTTAAGGATAGGTACGTATGCGTACTCGCCCATAGAGCAAAACGTTTGGGGTGAGTACTTACTTATAACAATAGCGCATTGGGCAAGAATGCAGTATATACTCTACGTATATGTGTCAAATGAAAAACCTGTTTGCACAACTACAGGGCCCATTAAGATCTCATAGGGGTTTTTGTATTGCCAGGATTAGATCAGGCTATTGGGACTGTAGGGTGTTATATTGTAAGCTATAAATGAACAGTGAACACAAGACAGCATTTTGTCGAGTATTTGCCATATAGTCGTATGTGCATTTTTACCTTTTCGAGAAAATGAGGACTGAAGTTTGGTCTGTAGAAGGGCTGAAAGATATCCAAGTTTACTTATCATACACATCTCTCGAAAAGTTTTTAACCGATCGGAATACACTTATGCATAATGAAATTAGGAGTGAGAGAACCACTTTCATGTCAAAACCTCAAAATCGGCTAAACATCGTATACAACAATATGGCAAATAGATGTCGATTTTCTCTCTACTTTACTATCACAATCATTCTATTTTTTTCTTTATGGACACTTAATAAAGGGAGTTTGGTCTTCCCAACAACATGTCTAGACATGAAATCAAATGTAACTATCATGATCCATTGATTTCTTTTCTTCATTTGATTTCAATTAATAAAAGAAATTTAGTTTCATGCCTTGTTTCAATAATTTCTGCTGTAAAGGTATTGACTGTGAAAAGATAAATTAATGACAATTCAAAATGGGGGAGTGTAGCATCTGCGGGCTACCCCTTGCCCTCCCCCGGTTTTGTTGTTGTGCTGGTGGCTGAGCATGTGTCCACTACTTTTTCCATTTTATGGTTGACTGTACTCCGTGACCTGACCTTCTTTTCTAGTGAGTAGTTTTTTTCCTCGCTCGCTTGTTGTCAGGTGTTTTGACTCGTTCAGTAAATATTAGTATGTTCCCGAACATTCGATAACACTGTGGATAAGGATGTTTACGCCAGATTTGGCCTTGGGTGATGTAACCTGATGACGTATTGATGCGTGATTGGTTATTTTGTGCGAGGGCAAAGGTAACGTTTATTTCGGGAACTTTCTATAGAAATGTTTATATATATAGACCTGTGTGAGTGGTTGGGGGGGGGAGTAAGTGAGTTTCCTTTTGTGTGGCGTAGATATTTAGTTTCGCTGGCGTCTTCCTAGTAATTTATTGTTCACTATACAGTTATTAAACTTTAGTATTATTTAATCTATCGTCGGATCTCGTGTTTATTTATTTTACAGCTGTAATAGGTTCGTTTTCTAAAGGGTTGTAGTTAGATCAACTAACTCCCCCCTACTATAACGTGCTAGAACAACCTCAGCTGTTACATATTGGGGGCTCGTCCGGGATCCGACCATATTCGAGCGGACCAGATCAAAATTACTAGATTTATTTACATAGTTTATTGTAGAATATCATCGACAAGCTATCTACAACATGTCGGAGGTTATTGGAAGGCTTAGCCAGGAAGCGGACGCTATGGAGCTCACTGGGCAGGAGAGACGGGACTACCTCCGTGAAGGCCTAGAAAGAGAAAGACAGCTGGAGGCTGAACGACAGGAGAAGGAGGCTGAACGACAGGAGAAGGAGGCTGAACGACAGCTGGAAAGGGAAAAGATGAACCACGAGTTGGAGATAGAGAGGATGCGCCAGCAACGTGGAGGCAACGACTCAGCGCAGAAGTCCGACGACCACGCCAGTTCCAAGAGACCCAAGCTACCTGCATTTCAGGACAAGAAGGACGATCTGGATAGCTGGTTGCTGCGGTTTGAGAGGTTTGCCGAGACAGCTGAATGGCCCAGATCCACCTGGACGACATCATTGTCTGCCCTGCTGACCGGGAGAGCTTTGGAGTGCTTCTGCAGACTACCGATCGACGAAGCCAAGGACTACGACAAGGTCAAGGAAGCGTTGCAGAAGAGGTACAACCTGTCAGAGGACGGATACAGACTCATGTTCAGACAAGGTAAGCCTGAAGATGGAGAAGATGTTGGAATGTTTTTGACCAGGATCAAGACCTATTTAGAGAGGTGGATAAAGCTGTCGAAGACGGAGGAGACCTACGAAGGAGTGAGAGATCTGTTCGTCAGAGAGCAATTCATGGATGCCTGCCCACCAGACCTTGCAACCCATGTGAGGGAGAGGAAACCAAAGACGCTACAGGACATCGCAGATTCAGCGGAGGCGTACCTGGTAGCGAGGAACCGGACGCTCAGCGGGAGCGCCAGACTGCAGAGCCGGCCAGTGCGACAGAGGCCCAACGGAGACAGAAGCCCACAGGTCTGCCATAGGTGCCAGAGGCCGGGACACAAGGCGACGGAGTGTCGTGCAAAGTTAAACGACAAAGGTGAGTTGAAATGTTACCTTTGTGGAAAGCCAGGCCACGTTCGGAGGATGTGTCCAGCCCAGAAGGATATGGGACGAGGCAAGCCGAACAAGGCGGCGGCGGCCGTAGTTATAGCGGCGGACGAGTCGTCAAGACAAGATGTGACGACGGCTGACACCAGCATCAACGTTCAAGCGGTAATGAAGGACGGGAAGCTACAGTTAGCGGTGCCTGTTACGTGCGGAGGATGCAGTGACGGAAGGACCGTGGAGAAGCTGAAGTTACCAGTGATGAAGGGCTTGATTGGAAATCGAGCGGTAGATGTCCTAAGAGATACCGGCTGTGAAGGTGTAGTGGTGCGGCGAGCACTGGTGGACGACGGACAGCTCACCGGTGGGAAGAAACTTATCGCGAGGATCGATAACTCCTTGCTAGCGGCGGAGGAAGCCGTTATCGACGTGAAGACGCCTTACCTGACGGGCAAAGTGACGGCGCTGTGTCTCCCGGAGACCATCTGCGACCTAGTAGTCGGGAACGTGGACGGAGCGAAGGATCCGTACGACCCTGATACTGAGGTGATGGTAGGAGCGGTGACCACGAGGGCCCAGGAGAAGAGGAAGGACCGGTCTACGTCGCTGAAGGTGCCGAGGGCAGAACGGCACGCGGGAGTGGATAGAGAGGAACTTATCCGACTCCAAGAAGAAGACGAAGTCATTAGGAAGTTAGAGCAGAAGAAGATCCCAACTAATAGAGGCAATAAATCTGTTCATTTTGAGAAACATGGAGGAGTACTGTACCGGATCTACAAGGACCTGAGACAGGCGACGGTTATAAGGCAAGTGGTACTACCCGAGAAACTGAGAGAGTATGTACTGAGTGTAGCCCACGACTCGATCGTCGGAGGACACCTCGGCGTGAAGAAAACCAAAGACAGAGTTATGAGCAATTTTTATTGGCCTGGAATTGAAGGTGACGTCGCGAGATACTGCCGCTCATGCGACATATGCCAGAGGACGGTGAACAAAGGAGCGACACCAAAGGTGCACCTGCAGAGTATGCCAGTAGTGGACGTACCATTTAGGCGAGTGGCCGTGGACTTAGTAGGACCTATCGACCCCCCAAGTGAAGGTGGACATCGGTATATCCTGGTGTACATAGACTACGCTACTCGTTACCCCGAAGCCACACCCTTGAAGAAGATCGACGCAGAAACGGTAGCAGAAGCCTTAGTGAACATCTACAGCCGTTTGGGTGTGCCCGAAGAGATCTTGTCCGACCAAGGGACCCAGTTTATGTCAGATGTCATGAAGGAAACGAATAGACTACTGGGAATTCGACAGTCGACCACTACAGTCTACCACCCTATGTGCAACGGGTTGGTGGAGCGATTTAACGGCACACTGAAGAAGACCTTAAGGCGACTGTGCGCAGAGCAACCCAAGCAGTGGCACAGATACATCAACCCGCTGCTCTTCGCATATCGTGAAGTTCCTCAAGAGTCGACCAAGTTTGCCCCATTCGAGTTGCTGTATGGGAGAACTGTGAGAGGACCCATGCACATCTTACGTCAACTATGGACCAAGGACGTAGAGGAGCCGGAAACGAAGACCAGTTACCAGTACGTCATGGAACTACGTGAGAGGCTGGAGGACACATGGAAGTTAGCGACGGAAGAACTCTCCAAGGCTCAAGGTAGACAGAAGACCTATTACGACCGGAAGGCGCGAGAGAGGAAGTTCCGCCCCGGAGATGAAGTGTTGGTGCTACTGCCGACGAACACTAACAAGCTCCTAGTCCAATGGAAGGGACCATATAAGGTAGTCTCAGTTGTCGGTGTTAACGACTATAGAGTCAAGATGGGTGCAAAAGAAAAGACCTTGCACGCCAACCTCCTCAAGAGATACATTCCTAGGACGTCAAAAGCAGCAGCAGTGGCAATGGAACCGAGACCTATTGTGACCGAGATGTGTGGGATGGACAACAGTAGGAGAGATACCACGCCTGAACATGTCAACGCCATAAAGGACGGCGGCGGTGATAGTGCTGAGAGTGGACTGGCAGAGGACGACATGATGGACAAGAGTCAACCCGTGGAGTCAGCTGGCATGACAGTCATCGAGGACTGCGACCTGGAAGGCGACAACGGTGGAACGACGGAGGACCTTGCCGACCTAGGAAGCTGGGACCAGAATGAAGGCTACAGAGATGTCCAGTATGGAACGCAACTGACATCGGAACAACGTCAAGAACTCTGCGATGTGGTGAAGAATTACCAGCACGTCTTCACCAATCTCCCTGGATGCTGTCAGTTGGGTGAACATCGCATCGACCTGACGACAGAAGTACCAGTTCGTCAACGACCATACCCGGTGCCCTACGCTATGCGCGACTCATTGAAGGAGGAGCTTAGCACCATGGAACGGCTGGGCATCATTCGAAGGAGCTCATCAGCTTATGCTTCACCTATTGTTGTCGTCAAGAAGAAGGACGGATCCAACCGAGTCTGCATCGACTACAGGAGGTTAAACAAGATCACAGTATTCGACCCTCATCCGACAGCAGCGCCATTAGAAGTGTTTCAGAGTGTCTCGAGAGGAAAATTATTCTCTCGGATTGACCTGAGCAAGGGATACTGGCAAGTGAAAGTTCGAGAGCAAGACATTCCCAAGACGGCGTTCGTCACCATGGGCGAACACTATGAATTCATTCGGATGCCTTTTGGGATGATGAACTCAGGAGCCACGCTGAACAGGATCGTAAAGCCATTGATCCGTGGAATGAACAATGTGACAGCATATGTGGACGACCTGCTGATTCATACAGAGACATTCGACGAGCATGTGAAGACTCTCAAGGACTTACTGCAGAGGATGGACCAAGCTGGATTAACTGCAAGACCATCGAAGTGTCTGATTGGAACGTCTGAAGTAGACTTTGTTGGACACTTAGTGGGAGAAGGTATGATTGGCCTGTTAGAAGAGAATGTATGTAAGGTACGAGACGCACCCAGACCCACCACTAAGAAGGAAGTGAAAGCATTCTTAGGATTAGTGGGATATTACCATGAATTTATTCCTAACTTTTCAGCGATTGCATCACCATTGTCTGATTTACTTAGAAAGGGTCAGCCCAATATAGTTCAGTGGGATGAAACGCAGGAGAAAGCGTACACCTCTTTGAAGAATGTCATTATCTCCAAACCCGTGTTATGTTTGCCAGATTTTTCCAAAGAGTTTGTCTTAGCAACTGATGCATCAGATCGCGGATTAGGCGCTAATCTTATGCAGGAACACGAGGGAAAGTTGTACCCTGTGGCATATGCTAGTCGTAAGCTATTGCCTCGTGAGACAAAATATTCGGTCTCAGAGCGCGAATGTTTAGCTATTGTTTGGGCTGTAAAAAAGTTTACTTTGTATTTGTATGGAAAGGAGTTTGTGCTCCAAACTGACCATCGGTCATTAGAGTTTTTGAACTCTGCCAAGTCTGACAGTCCAAAGTTATTACGATGGAGTTTATTTTTACAGTCTTATCGATTCAGGATTCACTACGTAAAAGGCAGAGAAAATGTCTGTGCCGATTTCCTGAGCAGGGTATTTTAAAGTAGTACACTATCAGTGAAATGCATTGTAACCCATACTTTTGCCTACTAGATGAATTTCTAGGACGGCAGTATTGTACTGTAATTGGGGACGTAGTTCATCTGTGACTGAATATTGAATTGGTGGCTGATAGAGAGTCATGATGTGTTAGTCACATTTTGATTTTATGCTATGTCATATTAGTTACCAATGGAACTTGGTGTAATTTTTGGAAAATGTAACCCAAATGGGGACTGCGAGCAAGCAGTGTTTGTGTTATATTGCATTGTTGTAACTTGTTTTGACCTAATATGATGAAGATAGACCCTGATCAGTGGACGATATGTATTGGTATTTTTGCCATTGTACGTATGAGTTATACATTTTGGAGATAACCATGTTATGTACAACAAATTATATGCTATGATTCGTGCACGAAGCATTGTGTAAACGATGGGCCATCGTTTCACCTTATATGATTTGTAATAATATCATTGACCATTGTTTCACCACAGTGGTGGCGTTGTGTTATTTTGACTAGTAGGCCTACTGTTTACTATTGGGAAGCAATGACGGTATTGTATTAGTTATGGTATTAGTGATGCAAAGTACACTGCATTGTATTGTATTTGTGATGACATTCGGGAAGACACTGAAATTGTTATTAATTGTAATAGAATTAGCAACTACCTTTGTGAGATTGGGAGTGCTATAAGATTATTTCACGATAGTGCAGACGCTGTATAATGTTTTGGAGTTGAAAGATATTCAACTTAAATTGGGGAGTTGTGTAGCATCTGCGGGCTACCCCTTGCCCTCCCCCGGTTTTGTTGTTGTGCTGGTGGCTGAGCATGTGTCCACTACTTTTTCCATTTTATGGTTGACTGTACTCCGTGACCTGACCTTCTTTTCTAGTGAGTAGTTTTTTTCCTCGCTCGCTTGTTGTCAGGTGTTTTGACTCGTTCAGTAAATATTAGTATGTTCCCGAACATTCGATAACACTGTGGATAAGGATGTTTACGCCAGATTTGGCCTTGGGTGATGTAACCTGATGACGTATTGATGCGTGATTGGTTATTTTGTGCGAGGGCAAAGGTAACGTTTATTTCGGGAACTTTCTATAGAAATGTTTATATATATAGACCTGTGTGAGTGGTTGGGGGGGGAGTAAGTGAGTTTCCTTTTGTGTGGCGTAGATATTTAGTTTCGCTGGCGTCTTCCTAGTAATTTATTGTTCACTATACAGTTATTAAACTTTAGTATTATTTAATCTATCGTCGGATCTCGTGTTTATTTATTTTACAGCTGTAATAGGTTCGTTTTCTAAAGGGTTGTAGTTAGATCAACTAACTCCCCCCTACTATAACGTGCTAGAACAACCTCAGCTGTTACAGGGAGGTATTCAGGAAACCTGGGAGTGTAGCCCGGGGCTCTGAGAACAATAATTAGTCCAGCGGCAATTCCCGTTGTCTGGGTAGCGGACGGTTAATGTGAAAAACGGCGTGTCGAAAAAATGTTACGTGGCTTTGGGAATAAATATTAAAGACAGGCATGTACAATACCTAGTGTCTATTACTACATATCTGTTGCCAAGGGAGTCATATAAGATAAGACAAGGTAAGACAGGAATCACTTTATCATCATTCTCATGAGGGAAATTCTCTTTCGTCGAGCGTGAGCAGATGCGTGGTGAACACAACCAACACATCATTACATAAACATTAATTCATAATTCAATGACAGGCTCATTACATGAAGACAGTGACATGGCATGGGACCTTAATTCTGTTGCTCTTGAAATTTTATGAAACAGGGGATGGTGACTGTCCATGCATCAACATGGTCCAGTGGCTAAAGTATATTAGCTGGGGTGTAAGAGGTCCGCTATGAGTACGCTATGAGCGCTTCAATCCTAAAGAGAAGCTGACATCTTTGGAGTTGTTTTGTTTTTGAATGGTAATATCCACCGATAATTCTCCATGACTTTTTGGTCGCCTTAAAAGACTCGATGTGGGAGGAGCAGCAATCTAAATGGCACGCTGTAACCAAATAGTTAAGTGAATGTTGAATGTAATAATGAACTTTTAATCAAATCATCGATCATTTTAGTGAACATTTGACCTTTTTAGATGTCACATGTGAAGACTACGGGGGAAGAACGTCAGTTGTCACAAAATGCGAGTTTTATAGTTGCCTCCCTCTGCTCTTTGCTAGTATCTTTAGCATTGTTCCTCTCATACCGATTAAGTGAAAAACTACCGATGTCCAGCAATAGGAGCAAATTTAGAATAGGGATCCTCTTTTTAACCAATGGACTTTCAAACTTTAAACTTTTGAATTTCTGAAAACCTTCATTTTTTAACAATTGATAATAATATTTTTGCCCTGTAGTCTTCGTTTGTATTAGGATGTTTTAGAAATCTGGTTGAAATGATGACAGTTACAATCGAAAGTAATCACTGTCAGGTTTACTGAATAAACTAGGATCTCTTTTTTTGTTCCCCAAGCACTGGGAGCAAGGTTTCTTAACCCTTTGATTGCCAATGCTGTAAAATTGAGTTTTATATAGTTAGGTTTTTTTTAATGCTTAGATCCTATAATAAGACCAGATAGACAGGGTGACAACGTGGTCTAGAGGCAAGGTGCTCGCCTCTCAATCCGAAGGTACCGGGTTCAAATCCCGGCCGGTGCAGGCATGATGGAATTTTGGAATTTTTCTCATATTTTCCTGTCCCTGATCCAATAAGAGGTAGCATCGAGCACCTAGACTTCTCAGATAACGACGAAAAATTCGGTTGCTGTGTGCACGTTGCGCACGTTAACGATACCTTGTCAGTTGGAAATAGACAAGAGCATGCCGAACAGGCCCCTGCCCGAGCAAAATTAAATAAAATTCATCCCTACCACTCCCTCCCCCTGCCCCGCCCCCCCCCTAAGGAAAGCCGCCGACCTGGGCTACAATGTGGCGACGACGTGCCTGCTCCAGTTGTAACGGGGATGCAATGACACAGGGGCAGATTTCCCAAAGATGAAAGAAGTGTACAAAATAGAAAATACAAATACAAAATGTACTGGATGCACATCCATGAAAGTTGACGATCGGGAGGCCTTAGATAGATCCTACAAGTCCCACCTTATCATTCAGAAGAAATGACTTGAAATGGTAATACCTGTTGGCAATGCAAGAATGATCTGCAGAAAAAAACTCTGAATGGTCACCCAAACCCGAAGTTGTTCACATTTTACTGAGCCGGTTAAAATATTAATGTACTTTCACAGTTGGGGCTTACAGCAAAGATACTGGTTACAATAATATGAGACACTCCCTTCTTCGCGCCTCAAAAAAAAAATCATGCACACAATCTGGGCCCTGATCGGAGGCGGTGCCCATGTACATCATCACATGAAAAGAATGCTTGATTTAATGGTAAATTAATGATGAAGACTTGCGACACTGCCAGGGTTTTCCTGCAGCAATTGAAGTTATAATTTCAAAATAAGTAACTTCAATCAAGGCCGAGAGCGATAGTTGAAAAGCGAACAAAATTCAGTATTTTCCCTAGATTGGCTTTTTGAAATATGGCATTGTTCATGGTTTCGTGTATTCGACGCTATATGGAGTTGTGAAATACGCGCATGCTAAACGCCCTAGCTGTCTCATTTTATTGTGTTTGGTATCTTTGCTTAAAGTAAGTCAAAGTCAAATCTCGCCGCGAAATATTCAAGTTAAAAAGAAAGGGAAAAAAAAAAAAAAGAACTACAGAAACAGAAACAAAAGAAGGAAAGAAAGAAAGATAGAAACATGGGCCAAGTCTGTGAATAAAAAAAATTGTACAAATTTTTTATTTTTTTTTTAAATTAGCTTTCCAAAATCTCTGTCCTCAGTTAACGCTTTTGACCTGAGATGAATCCAAATAACCGCATCTGTGAAACCTTAGTCTCTTTCCTACCCCCTAATCTAACCCGACCCCCTCCCCCCTCCCCTCCCCTCCCCTCCCCCCTCCCCTCCCCTCCCCCCCCCCCCTCACACCCCACCCCCGCCTCCAAAATGGCACAAAGATGCGGAGATATTAACAAGTTGTAGTTACGTGCGTGCTCGGCTCGATCAAGATTTATTCCAGCTTTGAAGTAAAAAGACGACATCGTGTATGTATTTCCAGAGTGTAGAATGATAGGCTAAGCATTAACAATAGACCATCGAACTAACCGAAGCTGTTGGACATTTGGCATCTCGACGTTGGATTTCAGCTGTATATATAATTCGTGTGATGGACCATGCTGTACCGGGAAATTACTCTAATCCGTTCTGACTTTAATGGTTGATTCCTGCACCCTGTCTGGCTGTGGGAAACAAATTATTCCATTGATGTATGTAATAAGGGATTCCAATTTTCTCTGCCTCCTTACGTTTTATTGATCCGGGATCGCTTTAAGATTATTCTGAGCTTCGGGAAGATAAATGTCTTTCTTATATTTTTTTCTTGCCACCTTTTTTTTTACGTGTTGTTTCATGTCTTTTCACATCTTTCGACTCTGGTTTTTCATTTCATCCCGTAAGAAAAATGTTTGCCTTTCTTGCACTTAACGTTATTTCATCAAAAACTTCCCAAAGGTTGTCGGCGTTTTCTTGCACATTATCCTTATTTTGCCCACAGCCGTTATATAATACATGTATAAACATTCAATCTATGGCTTTCTTGGAGATTAGCACTAGGATGCAAAATGAACATAAAGACGATCACCAGAATGCAAAATGAACATAAAGACGACGAAATCTTTCACAATATCTATTTACGAAACTAATTTATTGAATTTGTTTTCAAGGTGATATTTCTGCAGCATGTGCGCAAACCGAGAAGAATAATGAAGAACTGAAATCACTGGAGATCGAGGCTACATGGGATCTTCAAGGAAAGAGAACACTCGGCAAACAAGTTAGTGTTTCGGCCCTCAATTCCCGTACACTCGTTTTGTAAAAGCTTGGGCAACTCATAATATTATAAAGGAAGTGAGGCCTCCAATTACCAAGAAAGGCTATTTAGCCGCTGAGCCTTAAATAATATATTGCGCACAGAAAGACTTAGAGGTGTACTTTGGGCATATTTTAAAAGGTCTTGGAGTTCGCTATACTTTTAATACTTTCGTTGATTTTGAGCCTCTACTGAGTTGAACAGAACAGAGTGTTCCGACATCTTTGAGCCGAAAAAAAAAAAAAAACGCACTTTCTTCGAGTAGAATTAAAAAGTATGACGGGAAATTTCGTTTTGCTTCTCAGTTTACACACTGGTGATCAAAATGCAACTTTAAAAAACTAGGTCTGTGTATTCCCCCAGGCAGTGGACCAACTAGTTTTATATAATTAGGTAGTGTGCCTTTTCTTGTTGTAGTATATTATACTATGCAACTAAATTCAGTAAAGTGTTTCTTTCTCATTATTTTATCGACTAGGCGGTGCTGATTTCAGGAGTCTTAAGCCATGATTGACATAAAGTTCAGCATAGTAAGATGTCTAATCAACAGAGAGTTCATAATACGTACATAATCAGTTATTATTACAGTGAGTGGACACATGGTAAAAAAAAGTCCAACATGAAGCAGACAATGGAGATTCTGACGCTGATGCTGTCTTGGTGGTTCCTAACTTTTTAAAACTTGTGTTAAAGGATCGTTTTTGACCTCCCAAGTGGCCTCAACAAAACATTTATCTAGATGTGTGTCATATTTCACTATGGTTCCTTACCATGTATACTTCATGTATGCCTGTTATTGAGTTTATCGAGATGTGGTATATGTGTATGTCATGATGCGTAAGATCCGTGTACCATGTATGTTCTCAATACGCTCTGTGAAAGAGAATTTCTCAATAATAAAGTGATATAAAGTGATTCTTATCTTATCTAATCTTATCTTATCGTATATTCATGACCTATAGAGTTATTTCTCACACCATAATTAAGAAAGTTTATTTGAAAACAACAACAGCAACAACATTTAATGTAGTTTCTGACAAAACAAGTTTATTTTATACATTTGGGCGACACTTGACATTGTTTCCGCTAGACAAAATGCATCAGTGGAATGTACTGGAGTCAACGTAATGCCATACAACACGAGTACACGTGATGTGAGCATTATTCACTGGCCTTGGCATTTTCTCATTGAGATCCCCCTTAGGGAAGAATTGCCTCCTTTTAAAACCTGTGTGATAACTGAACATAGTGACATTTTCACTGTACTCTGGTTGACTAGTTTACCATCGATCACTTTTCAACAAGGTAAAGCTGTATGGGAGAACTGTGTCAGATTCTCCTGATTATATACACCAAATTACTGTTAGTAATGTGGGGTCTTTTTTCTGTCTTTCATAGTCTTACTGAACTGTCGTAATCACAAGGACCAAGATACAATCAGTATTACAGTCTCTTACTGAATTTCATAGTAGTATTGAACACAAGTAAACATAATTAAGGCAGCCTCGTTTCTAGATTTGTTAAAATTCCATAACCAATCATGATAGTTTCAAGACAGAGGACCGGGTGATGCTAAAAAAAACAGCGCTTTTAAACTGTGAACCAAGAAAAACAAAACACCTCCGTGTGACAAGTAAACTTCCGTGAGTTTAGTGGACTAGACTTTTAACTACAAAAATCCAATCTTATATTCAAATATAGGGTGCGACGGTGTCAAAGGAGATATTTTGTATTTTTTCCGCGTGCTGTGTTAACGCATTCTTATTCACACCGCTGTTTTGGTCATCCTGTGAAGATCACTTGATTCTCTCCAAAATGATGTGTTTACCCTGTCCGCCCACTATTTCTTCATCTCACTACACAATTGTTCCAACTCCCTTGACTTCCGTATTGAGAAATTTCGACTCCAAATGCGAGCTCTTTTGAACAACAAAAAATGAAAATAATATAGAAATCGCGAGTATTTTCAAGTATTTATGGATATCGTAAAGATAGAATTAATAGGGGAGATATCAAATGTCAGCTGAGGTCCACTGACGACATGAACTCAATGTAGGCAAAGATTAGACTTAGAACACTTGTAAACTGGTGTGACAATTTTCTAACACATTCAAGTGAGTGCTAAATCTAATGGAAGTTCCATTGCTATGCAAACCAGTCTCTTACCCGGCAGCAAATTCCTCAGTCTGAAGAAAGCGGTAGACGTCATTGACTGAGAGACTCCGGGGCCGGGTACTGGAGGGAAACAAGATGTTCTGTCTCGTGAACATCACTTAATGTCCACAATGTCGAGACTAAGTAAACAGCCAGCAATGCCGATCCCTGGCTCTCTCCGTAACCCACAGGTTTTGTATTTTCCTGGACAGCTTTTCTGGTCTGCAACAAGTCATTACCCTCGGTCTGACTCGTAAACATTTTTGTGGGTTTTCATTCTCTTTAAAACGTTGATTTTGAAAAAAAAAAAATACTTTATCGTTATCCCTAAAAGTGTATTGTACGGTCAAAGTCTGTTAAAAAAGGGGGGCAGCCCGGGGGGGGGGGGGGGAATGCACACACACAGCGGTTGACTTTCTTGTTAATAAAACACTTCTCGTTCCGAGATTCTTCGGCTTGCAATCTTTTTCCTTGTTCAGTTGAGGGAGGTCGGGAGCCCTAGGAACAATGAGCTCTTTGGGGAAATTATTGATTCCGAAATCCAGCTACATTGCTAATTCCTTGACGACAAAAGCTTTGATTTTGTGAAAATGTGCCATTGCATCAACTGGTCCAGGGGGACAATGGGATTTTATTTCTACGAAGTTCACAGCAGACCTTGACCTCTCTCTCTCTCTCTCTTTCTGTTAAGATCATTTCTAATGTGTGCTAAATGAAGAATACCTGTATTTTAAAGACGTATGGGTATAAATCGAGTAGACACCCGACAAAATGAGCCACTTATCGGCACTACCCGATTCGAGAAAATCGTTGAAATGCATCAGAATGTTAAATTTTATCCATTTTGCGTTTTCAGTATTCTTGGAACGTTGAAACTCTTTACCACTCTTTTCCCAAATGATAAACCTGTTTGAGAAGGGTAAATGCCTCAAAATTGACTTCGAATTGAGACATCATTAAAAAATTTGATGAAAAGCTAAAACTTTAAAAGCATTTTTCTCAAAACTGGTTCTGTCAATTATTGTCTTTGATAGGCCATAAAATTATCTTCTCTGCTAATTAAATTACAGCAATATTTTTTCTACAAATTGGAAGGGCTTTGAATACACTATTTGGTGATACCAATATCTCCATACCATCAGAATGCACGAAGTGCCTCATTTTCTCTGGTGCCTACATAATTACACATGGTCAAACATGATGCCCTGTGCGCATCTGGGGTGAACATTTCCAAATGTATCATGTATTCCGAAGTTCTAAGATGTCAGAGACATGCATAATTATTGGTCTGCATTCAAATCCCAAGCCTCTGCATTCCATAGAGCGCTATTCTTGTTTTCGTTCATTTATTTTTGCTGATTTGGGGTCTTTAATTTTGGCAATCTAGGCTAAGTGCACTAAATTATATGAACAGCAGAATAGAAGGCTTAGAACAGCATATTGTCATTGCTAAAACAGCCGATGTCGGGAAGTTAACGGGTCGTGAACAGCGATGTGACGGTGTGGTGTGCAGACCTGCCCTATGGCCGTCACAGTGTGCTGCCCTAAAGCAAGGATTATAAAAATAACTCCACGGTGGGTAACGCAGAGAGAGAGGAAGTTCGAGCTGATGGATGCGGAGTCAGCAAATGAAATATCGACCAGTTAATAACAAATGAATGCCTGGTAAAAAAAATTCCACCTTTTCCCCATCATCTCGTCAAGAGGAGATTCAAAATCGATTATGTTCGTTCGCTTACTGTTGTGGATGTCTGGCATCGTTACCGCCCGGGTTCTGTGTCAATATTATTGTAACTTACACCAAACTTAAGATTAGTACCGCCAGGTACCTGATAAATCAGGGTTAATTTATTACTTTCCTTAAGCTTTAAGTCTCGAGCTGTTACTTTTCCTTAAGTTGTGTAAAATCATAACATACACAGGAAGAGACGACCTCGTTTCTCATGAAGTCGGTAGGATTTCGCATTATTGATTGGGGTATATGAGAAATTAAAATCTAAGTCAACAATTTGTTAATTTTAACAACCTAGTTTAATGAGACATTTGACGACATAATAGGAGGAAGTGATGATCTCTTGTTATCTTCCTTCGCCAAAGAGAGCGAATAGAAAAATGTGTCCTTTTACGAAAAACCTTCAGGGAGGGCAAGACTACAGAACGTACTTTGTATAACGGACAAGCCCGTTGCTCTTACTAGCATTTTCCGTTTTTTAACCTGTCTGGGATGTTCCTGCCATTAGCTTAATATCATGAAAGGATTTAGCAAAACTTTTTTTTATTATAAACGCATACCCGGCATACCTTTACCTTATACCTTATGGCTGACGTATCATATTGAATGACTGACTGGTGTTTAGCTTGTCTGAGTGGCGTATCTTTTAAGCTGAGTTTTCATGTGTACAGAAACGGAAATGGCAACGGAAACGTACAAGAACCTTGCAAGTGGTGATATGGACAGAATTGTTTCCAACGCTGTTTCCATACACATGGAAGTACTCTTTCTTATTACTACTTGATGGATTTTTGGCGTTTCCATAGCCGTTTCCGTTTCAGTACACATGAAAACGTGGCTTTATCGTGACGTTTCCTTGCATGGCCAAAAAGACGTTTCGGGGGTTGGCCATTATCTCAGAACTAAGGTTTCGGCGATACGCCGAATCATCATACAAACAAAGAGACAGCCTTCAGAGAGTTGGATTATTATCAAACAGGGCTCAGGGATATCCAGATTATGGGCGGACTGTTCTCTCGGAGTCTTTGGGTTGTAGTTCTATTCAAGTTTCTCGGGATACGTTGGCCTAGAGGCAAGGTACTCGCCTGTCACGCCGAAGGTACGGGGTTCCGTCGTTGTAGGCATGTTGGAATTTCTTTGGAGGAAAAATTCATGTCCCTCATCCTATGGTAGGTAGGATCGAGCATCTAGTCTTCTCGTATAAGGTCTAAAAAATCTGTGGGTCCGTGTGCACGTTGATCACGTTAAAGATACCTTGCTAGTTGAAGGTCGAGAAGAGCATGTCGAACAATGCCGCTGCTAGGACAAAATTCTCAAAAAAACTAATCTTTACTACAAAAACACACAGAAACAAGAACAAGAAGAATAAAAACAAAAAAAGTGAGATGTAAAATATGAAAAATTAGATAAGACTAAATAGTCTAGCAATTGCTAGACTTGCAAAAAAAAAACACTTTATAATAATCTGAGCAAACTTAATAGCAATATCTAATTTCTGAGTCATGCACTGAATGAATGCATTAAAATTCGCATTTCAATCTGAGCCAAAAAAAAAAAAAAAAAAAAAAAGAGATGTAAAATATATTGCCTGGGGCCGCGAACTTCCTAAAATAAACACATTATTAAAATCTCCGAATCTTGATCACTCATTCATTACCTAAAATATTTTAAATTTTTTCATTACTTTACGATCTACAGAAAGACTATCATTTCGTGTCATATTATGATAAGACATGGAGTGAAGGGATGGCCCTTGACTGACGTGACCACTGCCTCAGAAAGCTCTGCCTATTGTTATTTGTATAAGCTTTTGTCTTGTAGACGACCTTTTTCTCCACCGTGTCCATGGGGAGTACGAATCATTGAAGTTTTAATTAACAATTCATAGACAACGATTCAGTGCGGGGTATAAAAATATATCAAATTTACCTTTAAAATACACTCGTTCTGGAGCACGTGCTGAGACCGGGGTATCTTAAAACTGAGGTCACTGCTCTGCTCGGTGTCTATTCTGAGCTTGCTGTCCAAACCATTATCATTCGGGGGTTAATTACAAGACCGCCAAGAATATAATTATAGATAAGAGCCCTGTGGCAATCACTGGGACATACCACAATACATGAACTCAGTAGGCTATCAACGAGATCAGCTAGGACATTCGTGTTGTCCAGGGCCTTAACGTCCACACAAAACACAACTAGCCCGAGATAAAAAAAAAAAAAAAAACCTAACAAACACAATTAGTAATTGCATGTCTAACTTGGGTTTCCCAACAGGTAGGTATTTACTATTTCATTGACCATGTTTTTCCTGCAGAAAAACAACTTATTGACATACAGGTCATGTTTTCTAAACATTAAATTTTAAAGCTTTCAGACGGACATATTAAATCGAAGTCTGCCACTGTCAGACAGACATTTGACGACGTATTGAATGTTTTTTGATATTCTTCCTCCCGAACAGACAGCAACTATAAAAAAAAAAAAGTATCCGTTTACTGGAAGCAAATATTATGCAAATACACAAAACGGAATAACAAAACTCGTGGGAGAGGGAGACTACAGGAGAACTTCAGAGGAAGAAAACTCCACTCTAATAAGTGTATGGACGGTCTTTTTGTTTCTCGGGGGCCTCAGCCGACGGCTCTTGGCCCATAATTCTTGATTTCTTCCTTGCTACTTGTTCTTTCTTGCTCTTTCTCTTTTTGTTCATTCTTTCTTGTTTGGTTCTTGATTCTTGATCTTGTTTCTTGTTTTGTAGTAGGCGACAAATGATTTCAGGAAAGGAAAAAGAAGAAGCAGGAGGATTTAATTTCAAATTTAATATTAAAATCTTATACATCAAATGTTTTTAAGAGAGAAGACCCCCGAGGGAGGCCGGGAGTTCAATCCTCCCGTCAACTATGTGTTTCGGCAGCTGACTACTTCAAACTTCAAGAAACAAAGTCATATCAATGTTATGATCTATTAGGCTGTGTAGACAGGGAGTGTACGTTATAATAAAACACAGCTATTTCACTGAGGTATTTATCCACAGAAATACGCTTGGACGCAAATAGTCACAACTGGGTCTCCTTTAACCCTCTTTGAGCTCAGATCGATAAGTGGACATCCAAAACGTTTGATATATGCAAAAAATGTTTTGATAATCAAATAAATGAACAAATATAAAATAAGACTTTATTTATCAAGAAAAATTATTAGTACAAAAATTAGAATGTCTTCCAGAAATGTAGCATTGGGAAACAACTGACAGGTTTCATTAGACATTAGAAGGTTGCGTGAAAATCATTATGGCCACAGGCATGTTAAACCATATTTCTGTGGCTAAAGTGCTGAGAAACAGGCCGAAGAGTGGCCCTTTTTCCATCTATTTTGTTTAGGGGCGTGAAAAGATGCAACTATTTTTATTTCGTTCATCTATTAACAAATAGAGACCAACCATTACATTTTCTAGGGAAGGCGTAGGGGTTATATACAGTAGACAAAGGAACTCCTTAAGTCATTGAACTTAATAAACCCAATCTGTATTATCACTGAATGGAACTGTGAATTGAGGATATTTATTTTTGGAATCTCTCTGACGTCAAGTCTTGAGTAAAGCCACAGCAATTAACAAACTTAATTTGTGCTCCAAACTGGACACGATCAATTTAATTAGCAACAGCATTAGGCAGACATGTGCCTATGATGACACAAGCCAACCCGCTCAAGATAAATAAACTTAAACCAATCCTAACTGTATAATTATCTAGCTCTAGGTCAGATTATTGGCGGCATTTGGATTCGATGCAAAGACTAATTGAACTGACTATAACACCACAATTCTCAGCAAAATACACAGAATGATGTGATCAAGTCACTTTTTGACCAGCAATTTGTGATTGGAGAAGAAGGACGAAATTTCCGATCACACTTTTTAATTTTAATGGACGAAAATTAATGTGTCTCTTTTTTTGGAGGGCTCAAAATATCGTAAATAAATAATCTCAAAGTTTGAATTTTGTCCAAAAATGGATGTGTTCACGTAACCTACCGTCAAAAATTGAAGCAGGACACCAAGTTCATAAGTTTGACCACATAATCACGACGTATTAGATGTTTACATGTTCATCCTCTAGAGCAGCGGTTCTCAACCTTTATCAGGCAATCACCCCCTTAGGCTCAAAATTTTCTTTCATCGCACCCCTTCTTTTTTCCTATCTTCTGCCCCCCCCCCCCTCTCCTTACCAAATGCCTACTCAAACCCAAAGGATACATTTCACAAAAAGACAGACTACACACAAGTTAAAGGAACCAGGTTTTTTTCAAAGCTTTGTTAAGGACATTAGGCGTGATGATTATTCATTACAAAACAAACAAAAAACATTTCTTTATCAAATACATTTTTTTAAAAAGCAGGTCTTTCCCACTCATCAAACCATCTTGGGGGGGGGGGGGTTGTTTCAAGGCTGTTGAACAAGAACAAGTCTGTTGCTGTATTCGCCCCCCAAATCGTCCTGCATTCATGCCCCCCCCCCAATCGCCCCTTAATTGTTTTCACATCTCTCCCCACGTCGCTCTTTTCTTCACTTTTGCAACCCCCCCCCCCAGGTCAAAATCGCCCCCTGGGGACCGATATCGTCCACGTTGAGAACCACTGCTCTAGAGTCTAGCTCCATTAGGGGTAAGACAGATCAAGGCTTGCGTAGGCCTCACACTGGTGGCTCACCACATAAATATTATGCGTCACAATATAACACTACTAATTGCGCACACTGACGTGGTATGGGTTGTGAGCAGTGTTTTAGTGTGATGCACAATATTTAGGTGGTAAACCACCAGTGTGGACCCCACACCAGGCTTGGTCTGGCTTACCCCTTTTGCAAAAAGAATAAAAGAGCTAACATACAGTGGATAACAACGTGTGCTTTAAATATTATTTCGTGTTGAAGACAGTTTTCGCTGAGCTTTCATATTTATTATGAGGCTATTATTTTATTAGGTCGACTAGATAAGCCTGTCGCCCCTCTGGCCAAGAGCTTATTGAACACACTATATTTTTAATATAAACTCTTTGCCCTTTGGTCACATCTGAGAAAAAGGAAGGTACAAAACGGTGCGGAACATTGAGCTGTATGTTCACAATGAACGGGATAACGATCGATGAATACTCAGCGAACAGTACTCCAGGCATAATACAGTACATCACGTAGCGGATAGTGTGTTCAATAAGCTCTTTGTAGTACATATATTGGTTTGCGCACTCAGCCATCATTAGTGGCTTGGCAAGCGATTGAAAAAAAAAATGAACACTCATTTTGAAAATTGTAATCAAGCGAAGCTGAAAAAATACTTCGCGATCAGGTATATCGATGAATAGGTTTATGGCATCACTTCAGACCTAATTGAACCTGCGTAAAAAGTTTGGTTAGAATAGGTGCAGAGATGGTTGCATATATTAGAGTACAGGCACACAGATAAGTAGAATGGAATTTTAGTAGTAAATAGATAAGACTGTTTCATGCGTTTCAACCAGAAAATATGCAATTATCTTTTATATTTAAATGCTTTAGATCTTTACTTTTAGGAGATTCGCTGCCCTTGACATTTACATCCCACTTTTCTTGTTTTGAATTTTCTTGTTCTTGTCACTGTATATCTTTGTGGTAGGGATTCGTTTTTGAGAATTTTGTTCGGCCTGCTCGTCTTTTAGCTGCCAAGGTATCTTTAACGTGCGCAATGTGCAGACCAGCCCTTCGTGTTTTTCGTCCTTATCTGAGAGGACTAGGTGCTTATTCTACCATAGGATAAAGAACAGGAATTTCACACCTCCCCACGCCCCCCCCCCCAAAATTTTTCCAACATGCCTGCACCGACAAGGATTCGAACCCGGTACCTTCAGCATGAGAGGCGAGCACCTTGCCCTAGACCACCGGGTCCCACTAAATAAATCTGTTTGAAGAAACATTGAACTGATGATACTGGCACGATGTCAACAAAGAAAATTCAATGAAAATGTTGAAAGTGATAAAAATAGACTATTCCAATCTAAGAAGGTCAACACTGTGACTATATTTGGAGAACACGCACAGACAACTAGATCTCTGACTTGACTGAGTCGATCCAAATTTACAGCTTCATTTTCATTTCACTTCGATGAGCTCAGATGACTGTGCAACAGGCGCAAGAACCTAAATAAAATTTCCAAGTTGCAAAACCCAGTACCCTCCCCACCCCCTCCTCTCCACACCCCCCTCCCCCTTTTTCCGGGTCTTATAATCACTTCTCGTGATGAAATCGATGAAAAAATAATTGCAGCGAACAGACAAATCGCTTTAAGGTTGCCGTTTCCAGCGGGGCTGATTTCAGAATGAAATGACCCCGTACTCATTCGACTGTGGGTTCAAAGATCTTTCCCCCCCCCCCTCTTTGATTGATTTGCTTTCTTTAAATCAATTTTTCATTGATTAGCTGCACGTGACGTTACGAAACTACGCTAATTAAGTAGGAATGCACACTGAGACGTACCCGTCTACCCCATCCGGTTAGATTGTCTCGTTAGGTGGTCCATAGAGTGTACATTAGCTGGGTATTGTGTGCTGAAGGCTGCATTAAACAGGTGCACGGAGTTAAAATGTGACACAGAAAGAAAGACTTATCGTATTTCACAAAGTAATTTTTTTTTTATTTATGCCAAGCCGCCAGCCCTACTGGCACCCAAAGATTTTTTTTTAATTCAGTAAGTGTACAGAAAGATAGTTTCTGTTCCAAAATCGAATATCACTACAAGAAAACATAAATCATAAATTTATTCAGAATAGCGAAAACGTTTTGATAATACTTGGCAGATAATACCTGGGCAATCACCATGTAGCATTCCCTAGAAAAGAGTGCAATGACCACAAAACAACTGAACATTACTTTCAGATTTCAGATTTCAATACCACTCTACACTGTGACATCTCATTGCTTACTGCTCTTAAGGTTACAGTAAAACAAAATAATACAAATAAATAAGTAAATAAATAAATAAATAGATGAACAAAATCACGGCTCAAGGTGGCAAAGATTTTTTTAATATGAACTGCAGCTGAACATGCGGTCCATCATTATAGGCCTACAAACACGCACATGAAAGTGTAATTATATAATAATTATGAAACGTATGTTTGTGTGCTCTGACAATGACTTGGATATAGCACAGAAAGCTACGAAATTGCCAGTCTACGGAAGTCTTTAAGCCCAAGTTATAAAGAGATCAAAGAAGCATCGATGGATGAAACTAGAAGGAAAACTTTACAAAATAACAACAAAAACCACAACTGATCTGACGACCTTGACTGCGCTATAATTGATTTTAGCGTTGCAGAAAAGCTGTTTCCAATCGTTGCCAATTCCATTTAGGGATTCCATCTGTGGGCGACGTTCGAAGCTTGTTCAAGATAGCTTGGCTTTTATCAAACAGCTAAGAATATAAACATTAAGGAGGTCGATTTCTCTTATAAAAGTGCATTTACGAATCTCTAGTTATCATAGAAAAAATTTGTTCGATACGACTGACTTGCAGTTAGTACCGTCCGTAGAATTCAATACAATACTGATTTTGTTTTAATAGTCTTGGCTGATGAAAGGAACTGCTATACAACTTCAGAAAATAAAAGATTAAATCATTGTCAGGAGCTGTTGATATACAGCAGTATATGGGAAACTTTCGGGAATACTGTCATGACCTCATGTGCTCGATGTATTTAATTTGATTTAATCCATGGTCTTCTGCGAGTTCTTTGCTCATTATTTCAGTCTAAAACTAGTCCAATAAGTGCCTCAGACAAAAACATTAAAAAGCCAGCAAAAATAGTTTTCTTTGCCTCTTTGAAAGGATAATTATCTTTTGATGTCACTTTTTAATGATCAAATTAAAATTTTCACATGCACTGGCTTATGCTAAACATGCTTTTAATTGCACATTATGTCATGTTATGTATATAATTATGTCCTCTGATAAATAATTATGATGTCAAGCCAATGATCATAATTTATATAATAACTCCGCTCCAAGTAGCAGTAAAAAAGTCTTCGCTGAAGCTGTCGAATTTTGAAAAATGACTCCACAGAGCAGAGGAAAAGAGAGCACAGTTTGCGGTTTCATCCAATCGATAGCACACACCTAACAATGAAACATGGCATGGGAACTTGAATGTCAGCTCTTGCAAATAGACTCCTCTATACTCTAATGTGCATTTCAAAAGTACAGAGTTCAGCAGTCAGTCGTGAAGAGCTCTAAAAGTCATAATCGACCCCCATTCCCCATCCTCCCTCTTAGAAAAAAAAGGAACTAAAGGATCATCTTAGAGTCCTTAAATTGAAGAAGTAATTCATAAATAAATATTACATCTTAAAATTTAATTAATATCTTAATTAATTAATATTTCAAAAAAAAAAGCAGCAACAGTTACAAAAACAAAACAACAACAATAATAATAATAAAACTATGAACGCAAATAGAATCGCCTCGGCCTGAGTTTCCGCGCGGCAAAGTAATCTATATATTAATAAGGAAAAACAAAAACAAAAACAAAGGAAAAAAATCACCCGATCTTCAACAGAACTTGATCTAAAAGTTTCCACAATAATTAAGCCAGATGTGTGTGTGTGGGTGTGTGTATTTATGTTTTTCCCTTGCCTATCAAGCGCTTCCTTTGAAGATTGTTTTCAGATGCGAGTTAGGTTTATTTTGGTAAATTACAATGACATTTCAAGACCTGAGCGCTAGGGACGCTTTACTGCAATGCATTTAACTTCATTCTGAACACTTCAAAACATAACGCTAAAAAAAGGTCAACAAAATAGAAGGTCAAATTAATTAATCCATCATTTAACAATGCAAAAAACTCCTCTCGTCTTATGACCATAATATGACAGAAGCTCTTGTATTAATGAATGCAGGAATAATCAAGTAATTTATTCCCTTTCAGTTGATAATGGTATTTAGACAAAACAAAAACAAAAAAATTTAGTCATATTCATTAACCCATTAAAAATGAATTAGAATATTAAACAATTTAAAGTTGCATGTGACTTGAAGTCGATATGAAACTGGTGTGCATGACTTCACTTTGGCATATTTGTTGGAAACTATTAGCAAGTTGGTTTTGTTGTTGTAGTAGCTGTTGTTTTTTCTTTTCTGTCTGTAGTTTCTTTGAAGTCGGTACAAGTATATTGTTTTAGTCCTACTGTCAATTTTCTGACATGAAATGTTCTTAAAATTTCACAATAATAATCCCACATGCCTTAATCTTGTGAGCCTGCCAGCTTTTCATCACACATTGGAGATAAACCTCACACTTCCTCTCCTTCCGCACTAACCAGAATGCTATGTTATTTGATAGATGTCTTTCTATGGTGATGGAGATGGGTACTTCTATTAGGGAATGGAACAGGTTCTCAAAATATTTAGGTCTTTGTCACCTCTTGCATTCATAGAAGAGGTTATTTCTAAATTCTGTGCACCTTCCACGCTCTTACCATCTGGGTTCATGTAATCAGTGATAGGGATAAAAGCGGCAACTGTTTCGTTGTCAGAAATAGTTTTTAAAAAAAACAGTTCTTCAATTATTTAAGCTCGCCAGGAGACAAAACCAACTCACTGACTCAAGGTGTGGACAAACGCATTGTTTCTATTATTAAAGCTGATGCAATCAACGTCACAGTTTGCATCTAAGCACCCAGCGTCCATCAAGGCATTACATTCAATGGCATTCAGTATTATGTTTAATAGTAAGGCAGTCTACATAGATAAACAACAACGACAACAACAACAACTGAACTTTATGCTATTGTACGAAAGATGCCACGTGCGATAAGATTGGATAGCTCGGGCGTTTTGCGTTCAGGTATTTCGCACCACCCTTCAGAGGCAAATGCATGTGAGTCAACAATGACGTACTTTACAAACCGGAATAAAGAAAATACTGAGTTGTTTTCTCTGTTCAGCTATCATTCTTAGCCTTGACTGAAGTAGGCTGTCTACTTTGTCATTACAACTTCCTGAGCTGCAGAAAACCGCGGGATTAAAAAAAAAATACATTGTGGCTGTGATAGCACCCGAGACACAGAATACCGAGACGAATCAATAAAAAATTATTCGCCATATTCCGTCCGTCGACTTGCGCGCGTATCATCGATGTCAACATGACAACAGTTTGCACCTCACCCCTTTATAATTGAAAGAAAAAGAGTAGTACCCACCGTATCTATACGCGCGCAATTTGTGGACATATAGTGGAAGAAGGAATGTTTCGTCTCGGTGTTCTGTGTCTCGGGTAGCACTGTAACAAATCGCATTATTAAAGTATCATTAGGCCAAGCACTCTTTTCACGCACAGACTGCACGGACGCCGCCCACGATCAGCGCCTTGCTGTGTGCACACTATGTTTACTGGCATTGTTCCGTGTTATCTGATGCTTCTGTCTTAAACACCACCTCGGCTGTCACCACTCGTCAGACATTAAAGAAAAGACAGAGAGTAAAGAGAGAGGGGGAAAAAAACGATTGCAATTACGCAATACTGGACTTCATTCATAAAAAAAGATCTCGGCAACTTTCTATTAGACTTTCATTTCTAGGGAATGTGATGTGGCGCTTCATGAGACTTCTGAAGATGGCGACATTAGATTTGGCAATGTAGACTAGACCTTCAACTAAATTGTTTATTACGCCTGAGTAAATAAGACTAAAGTTTGTACATGCCAGTGAACACCCGAAATCTTCGTATATGTCAGACAATTATTACCTAAAGCCTGAGGCTGTGGGCTGTCTACAGGTGGTTGGAACCCAGGAGGATCCCCATCTGACATCCTTGTCTGGGACTTTGGGAACCCCCAAAAAGGCAGTCAGGGCCTAGAAGTGGTCGTGATGATTAATTCATTAATCAAACTGTGTTAATACTTGGTCAAGATTGTTCAATTCAAATCCGTTGTGTCTTACCGTAACCAAAGTGGCACATCACAGTTCAATGCTGGTACGTAGAAAGTTACGAAACCACTAAAAAAGAAAAGAAAAGTGTGACTATTTAGGCCACGGGGGCTAATTGTGCTTTGTGTGAACAGCGAAGTTTAAGAAAGTGCAAGACTTAGGGTTAGGACGACGCTTTGGCTGAACAGACACAGTAACTTTTTCACTGGGTGAATGGCCATGGTACATTTCTCGGACATTGACCACAAAGTGGACACCGAAAAGCATGTCGTGAGTATTTTGCCTGTATGGCCCAAATAGTAATTACCGAAAGTGAAAAAAATCATTGCAGAAATTGGTTTGCAACACAGTAACTATGCACTATTAAGAAGTTCTTGTTAAAGCCTACTGTCTGAATACTATTTCAGTGGTTAAATTCCCAGCTATTTCTCCTTTAGTTCGACCAATACCCATGAAGCAGTATGTTGCCATGTACAGACAACAGTTAATTTAATATCAGTATGGAAAACTCCGCATCATCACAATCAAGGGGTCACCGTGACCCTACCTGGAAATCCACTTTATTGGTCAGTTTTTAAATCTGAACGATTTTCCACACAGGATAATTGTGGTGGATACTCCTTCCATTTCATTAGCATTTATATTCCACACCAAAACAAAATGATAATGATGTTCTCTGCAATTATATGCAATTCTGTCCATGCAAAATGGGGCTTCAGCATCTGTCAATTAGGCCCAATGCACATTAGATTATTGACAACCATTAAAAATTATTCAGTTCACAATTAAATGAAAATAAACATAAACGGGACCAAATCTTGCAAAGGAAAGTGTTCACCTGATATTCAGAAGTAAAAGAAATTGGGCCTTGTAAAGGATAAATAGAGTACATTTGCACAGATGTAATGAAGAATTCTAAACCTTTTCTAAACTAAGTAAATTGTTAAACCGTAGAAGTGTCCATGATAACGTCCTTATGTTATCTGTATGAAACAACATGCCGTTTTGAGATCATAACAGAACAAAATAATATGACAAATTGAAAGACAGTTGCCTTCATTTGAAGAAATGCCATTGACTTCTTTTACAAAATCAAAAAAATGTCTTTTAGGATCTGATTTTATTTGAGATGGGCGGCACACAAGACTTTATCTGCAAAGACAAGTATTGCCTAGTTTTGTTGTTAATGTTTGATCTTCAAGTGGAGAATTAATGTATAAAATCGTGAAATATAAAGACAATGAAAGAGAATATGGACATACGGCACGTGTGTTTCACATGAAAAATGTCTCCGAAAACAAAGTAAGAGACTTGCAAAATAAACCAAAAAAAAAACCATGACAATCCGGAAAAACACTGTCGGGAACGAAACATAAAATAATATTATATTCCTTCGCATTCATCAGAGAGATAACCGTAAAATGCCACGGAAACTGTAAAATTAGCAACATAATTTTACCAGAAATAATTCTTATTTAATATGTTGTTTACAGTTTAAAGCAGAAACCTGCAATGAGCAATTCTGAGAATCAGAGAATAGCATTGAAATCAATATCTCATGACGACAATGACATTTTATATCCTGAAGCAGACTGTCTTCATCAGAATTAGCTGAATCACCACAAATACAATATTTTTATTTTAAAAAACCGTGATGGGTATAATTATGTTCTTGACGGGAATGATAATTATAGACATGGCTAGCACCAACAAGCAAATTCCGGGCATGATGACATCACGCTTTGTTTTAAGTAGGAAAAATGTGTTCTAGACGTGCGTCTGTCAAAGAGTTGTAACTGTCGAGTATAGATGATTATTTTTCATCTCTGTCACACTTTTACTTGTGAGGGCCGGCCTGTTAATAATTCATGCAAAACAGGTTTTCTTAGCTCGTTACGTCCATGTTCATCCACTGTCTTGTCTTTGCACTGTTTCCCACAACCTTGCGAGTTGTTTATCTTTTTTTCAGTCACAGTAGCACTGTCACAATTTGCATCATAAATTTACTATGCCTCATGGGCCCCGCCCCCGATCAGTGCGCAAATTGTGTGCACGTTTTGTTGTTGTTGTTTTGTGGTCCGAAGAATACAGTGTCTCATCTTATCGTGTCTAGTATCTTTAGTTTCAGTCAAATCAAACCAGTTGGCTGGTGTGCGAGGTCTCGTTGAAACTCAATGTCGTGACTCCACCATCCAACTAATCGGCTGATTAAAATCGGCTAATGCGCTCCTAGGCTTATTGTGATACAGTATACGTTTGCAACCGTCCAGCTCCCAAACTGACCATGGTTATATGCCAAAAGAATAACTATAAGGAAAACACAGTCACTTGAATGTAAGAAGAGTGTCAAGGAAGTCAAGGAAGTTTTGCTTGTGGAATTTCTGAAAGGCAGCAAGAACGAAAATCTGTAGGAAATTTGTGTGTATTGTTTCACTTCAAAGAAATGACGATGTGACATTTGATATACCTGATTTGGAATCTTTCAGATTGTTCCCACTTGTTTGTCATTATAAAGCGATGCTCGAGGGGTCAGGGTGAGTCTTGTATTCCACAAATCTATAATCTACCGTACTACACAAACGGACGCGTGAACGTATCATCAGAGAAAATACATGTTATTTCCAGTTCCAGTCATGGATGGAAAGCAAAACTGAATCAATACCCGTGCTACTTTCAGTACTCATGTTTTTTGATGTCACATGTATAATATATTAGGTCTATTTATTCAGGTGGTGAGTTCCCAGTGTCACAGGTACCAAACAGCGACCTGTGCTCATTTCCTGACAACTACTGTTGTTTAGACTGAGGTCGTAGAACTTGAAGCTTCGACTAATCTTTTAAATAATTATGAAACCTGCAGATCGAAATCCCACATCTCAGGCACAATAGTTTAGATAGTAACACAGCAACCAGAACACAGGCATTGATTTGCAGAAGGCTACCTCGGCATACAATTAGATTATACAGCTATGTCAGGTGTGTGCGACTGTATACACATGAAGATCCAGATGGAAGGACGACCAAAGTCCAATTTAAAGATTTTTGGGGTTATTTTATAAAAAAAATAAAAATTATTGCAGTGCCCAGTTTGCCCCAAAGCCCAGATTTTCTACTTGAGTAAAGCCTGCCGGGGACTCGGTGGCTTAGCAACAAGGTGCTCGACTCTCATGCCGAAGGCACCGGTTTCGAATCCCGGTAGGTGCAGGCATGTTGGAAATTTGGGATTTTTCTCATATTTTCCTGTAACTGATCCTATGGTAGGTAGGATCGAGCACCTAGTCTTCTCGGATAATGACGAAAAATTCGGAGGGCCCATGTGCACGTTGCGCACGTTAAAGATACCTTGGCAGCAAGAAATCGAAAAGAGCAGGCCGAAAATGCCGCTGCCCGGGGAAAATTGTAAAAAAACGAATCCCTAACACAACAAGAAAATACAAACAAGAAAATACAAACAAGAAAAGTGAGGTGTAAATGACAAGGACGTCGAACCTCCTAAAATAAAGATGTGACCAAATCAAATGGATAAACGGCACGCCGAGGTTGTCATTCAAATTCAATTTGAAAAAAAAAAAAATCAGCAAATGATCCTACGTATGCATATTATTAGAGCTGGGCTCGTTACGATAATGCAATGCGACAATTTACATAACGATTTCGTAGGCATAATTGAAACAAAACAGAGAGGAATGAAACCCAATGAATATCCCCCCCCCCCTCTTCTCTCGGTACTCCGCACCCGTCACTACCTACATTTCCTTCTGTTCCCCTTCCACTCCATACCATAACCCCCCCCCCCCCAAACCCTGTCTCCCCAGTTCATCCCAAAACACAGTCCATCCATCTATTAAATTAGTATTAATGAGCAAATACCTTATTCATTATAATAATAATAATAATAATAATAATTGTTATCCCCGTTCTTAAGCCTAATTCTGCCTTTAACTAATTAAATAGACCAAGTTTCCCAATCGGAATGCTGTCAGGCTTTCCAGATAATATGCAAACTTTGGTGAGGTTTCCAAGGAAATCCAAAATCCAAATTAATCAAATTAACACTTGTACCTGAAAATCCCGTTTGGATGGGCTCAGCATTACGGTTAGGGACCATTGCTAAAGCGTGTACGCTCGGAAGGGGGCGGGTGGTGGGTACCTCCAACGTATGAAAAACGCACATGGGGAGATGTATGTCTTGAGGGAGCGCACATACGTTTTTTTTTTCTGTTACAGTAATGAATTCAAAAGTTTGATTTTTATGTATGTTGTCCCCCCTCGGCCAATGAAATTGCAGAGTATAAGTGTAAAAAATCATATTTCTTATGAAAGAGCCAGATAGTCCATGTCTTGTCTGTCTCGTCTCGTTAGACATTGTCCACCCACTGCAGGATGTAGCCCTCCGCCAATGATCAAATAGCCCATACTGTCTCAAAATGGCCGTTGCCTTGCCTACGCGCCGCTAGACCCAAACTCAAAGTCAAATAGTTCATGCAAAACAACACTTGGAGTTTTAGGACGCCATGGAGATTCGACATTCTATAGCCCGTACGCTCGGACAAAGGGCGAGATTTGGAGGGGGCGGGGGATTGAAACAAAGCGTATAAAAAGCGTACAGGGGCGAAAAAAGGGGGGAGGGGGTCAAAATCGGCGCAACCTGACGTACACGCTTTACGGATGGCCCCTTGGGATGAATCTACAAGTCTCCTCATTAGCCTAGCCATACAACAGCAGAGTTTTGATCTACCAACTCGTTGGATAGTGACGCCAGGTCAATGTGTTTCAACGATACCTCGTGCACTAGCCAACTTGCTTTTGTTTTCTCATTGAAACTTAATATGGTGACGTCATCATCCAATGAGTCGGTAGGTGTGTGCCGAGGCTCAATCTGCCCTTGTTCACCTCTCGTCGCCTGTAGCGCCAGACATAAACGAAGCTCACGATAATCAAGTTTTTATGATAGTGGGCGGACACACACAGCAAGGTGACGCCAATCTGGAAACAAGTCCTCCTCTCACTTGCTCAGCTCATAATGCCCAACTTGGGCGACAGAGGACGTTTTTCTCACTTTCATTTTTGGCTCACATTTAAAACTAAATTAATTTTTCTTTTTTCGATTTAAAAAGGAAAAAGAAATTCCATCCGCCAGATTTTTAAAGGGTTTTTCAGGCGACCTTTTCTATTGATTTTTGATTACCCCTGGCTCAGAAACAGTATAACTGCACGGTTTTTCCCCACCATACTTGGAACTCGTGTTACATTTTGAGAGAAAGACGGGGACGATGGGGGAGAGGGGGGGGGGGAGGGTGTAGAGGGGCTGGTGGTGGAAGAGGATTCTAGCCCAAAGATATTTTTAATGCTGTCTTCATTTTTGTGAAACTCTGGTACGGTCATTACTTTTCAGTGATGTTGTTTAACCCTCAATGTGCCAAGACCAGAAAGTCAAAATTTTCATATTATTAATCGTTAAGCTGGCTTTTAAGGTGTACGGAAAAGGAACGGCAACTGAAACAGAAAGAATGTTTTCATGTTTATGGCGTCACCCTTTCCTTAAACACATGGAAACACTCTTTCTTTTTAATTCTTGATAAATTTTTGCCGTTTCCTTTTGCCGTTTCTGTTTCCCTGCACATGAAAACCCAGCTTTATTTTTAGACGCAATTTTAGCTGTAGTATTTTCAGTCGTCAATGTGAGTTTGAAGTATGGAAACATAAATGTTCTGTAAAAGATTTTGGGTTTTGAATAATTTACCGGCGATAAATAAAGGGTTAAGGATTCGATAAGATTTAGGATTGAGGATAAGGATGGAGTTAGGGATAGTATGTATATGTAGGCGCCACTAGCGTGTCCGTACTTGAAACATCAGCCTTTAGGATTACATATTGCTGGCATTTGAAGGGTCAAAAAAATAAAAAATGCAAAATGGATTGAGGCTGTTACAATTCACACCAAGACTTGACGCTCTGTCGCCGACAGTAATTTGAAAGAACATGTCACTTCGTAACATAATTTGATAATGTGGGTTGTCACAGAAAGACAAATATTTTGTCGGTCATTCCTTCCAGGCTCATTTTGAGAGTCTGGACCAGACATTTCGTAACTGAGTTAACACATTGGCTTAAAGTCAGACTGAGGCCAATGTTGCATTGCCTTTTCATGTTTTTTTTTGTTTTGTTTGCCCCTTGTTTTGCGCTAGGGGCCCATATTATGTATACACACTTATCTCTAACCCTGTCCTCATCCTCAACCCTAAATCTTATCGAATCCCTAACTTTATGTTTCAAAAAAAAAACACAAAAAAACAAAAAACGGGAGGAAAAGAAAAAGAACATTCTGAAAGGATAATCTATTAAGGTTGTTGTTAAGGCTATTTTGAAATTGGGGGGGAGGGAGGGGGGCTAGTCTAGCTAAGAAAGGGCTTTAAAATACTCACCCCTCCCCCCCCCCTCCCAAAAAAACAACCTGGGATAAGTAGGTACAGGTAACAAAAATCGTTTTTTTTTGTTTGTTTCGTGGTCCATTCTGGCCCGTGTCTACACCAACAATAGCATGTGAAGAACGAAAAAAAAACAACAAAAAACGATCCTTGCTTGTAATCATAACCGATTTAGCTCACCCCACTAGGCTGGTGATACCAGTGAGGCAGGTCTGCCTTGTCTCGGGTTTCAGTGTGAGATGTAGATTTTGGCGTGTAAACGGGACATCCGGCACTGGTGAAACCGAGAAACAAGTCTGTTTTACCGTCGGACGTGTCAAAACTGTCTTGACTCAACTGACGGAAAGCGAGACTTGATTCAGTGTGTCACCAGGGTAAGATAATGATATAGTGATATGGCACTTTGATAAAAACAGTTTTATTGGCTCTTCTCAGAACTATGAAAATATGAGATGCGTCAGTATATATATATTATTATTAAGGCAGAGACGATTTGTATGTGTGTGTGTTTAAAAATGAGATGGTATAGTCAGGTATCAAGATCAACAGGGCTGGCCAAAACCATTCTACAAGGAGCAGTGGGGGGAGGCAGAAGGAGAGGACGACAGAGAAGGAGATGGTAGGACAGCATCAGTGAATGGACTGGCTTCACACTCAGCAACTGTCTAAAAGCTTCTGAGAACCGGGGGGAATGGAGGAAGATGGTTGCGAAGTCTTCTGTGGCGCCCCAATGGTTTTCTAAGACTCTTGGAGAGAGAGAGAGAGAGAGAGAGAGAGAGAGAGAGTGTGTGTGTGTGTATGCGTGTGTTTAAAAATGATTCTTAGAGAATACTGGATCAGGGAAGAGAACAGTGTTTAAAAATTATTATGAGAAAATACTTTACTGGATCAGCAAAAGAGTAGGACAAAGCATTAGATGTAATTAATAATTTATTCAATGCAAAATGAAGATTAACAACAGGCAGTGGGTGTGACACCCCTGACTGCTACAGGCCAGGGAATAATTATTTTAAAAAGTCATGTATGAAAGGTTAAGCAACATAAAGTGAAGTCTCGGTCGGTGGAAGTAAATCCTGGAAAGCAATAGAGAAATTAATTCATGAACTTAGACCTAGACCCTTGCAACCTTAGTTCTTGTTCGTTCTGTCTCCATTTTCTGAAACTGGAGATCTTTTAGTTTTAGAAGAGGTATAACACCTGCCCACACCTTGATATTTGTGGCATTTATCAAGCTGTTTCACAGTTCCGTTTTATTCTAGCTCCTTATCATACTATTAAAACCGCAAACGTTTACTACCGAATTGCTCAGTTGCAAAAAGTGGAACTCGAACAAGCAAGAACTAAGGTCCCGCCCTGAAGCTGAGATAAAATCTTGAGGTAGCAGAGGGTCTTTTTGTTTGGAAATATTTATAACGCTGTCTTAATTTCTGTGAAATTCTGGCCATAATAGCTGGTTGGAACAATGGGGGTTATCTTCACCCGTCTATGAACCCAAAGAATATCACCGTATTTTGTTTGCTGGTATTTCCAACCTCAAAAATAGTCCTTGCGTTGGCCTTATCGTGAAACTGCACCAATTTATTTCACCTACTGCAGATTGTCACGAGTGGAGTGAGTGCAATTAAGGGGATTGCTACAGAGCGGGTGTAGAGTAAGAAAGGCTCACAGTAGACAGCAAGTTAAGCGTGCTGTTGTGAGTAGTAGTGGGGGCGGGGTCTGAAGGAGGCGAAAGCGCGGCATTACTATCACTGCAAGTTAGAAGGTCCTAGGGATCGGACCTGTGAATAAAAGCCCATCGGGCGGACATAAAGGGGAAGCAGTCGAGAAGACTAGTGAGTCTTTCCAGTTATGACTGGTATGTAGAACGTTGATTGATTATTATGATTGATGTATTATATTATATTCGTCTATTACCATGATGTGAATAAGTATATGTGAGGAATGTGGAAGTCCTTGATATTGGATATAGCAATGTGCGCCATGAGCGATAGATGAAAGTGAGTTCATGGATTTGTAGCGCGAGTGAGTAGTGTGTACTCCGATGGAGGTGTGTTACCGTAAGATGTGTGGTGAGTGAAAGGTGAACTAGTGTGTGTACGCTTCATGGATTGTAAGGAGAGGTGGAGCGAATAGAAATGGTAGGGTATTATACCAATGTAATGTTATTCTTGTAGGTGTCGGGGACGGGCCGCAGAGCCACCTCGATGAGCACAGGGGATAGGCCAGCATAGGGCCGGAGGCCACACATAGGCCAGAAGTGAGGCTGTCAGTGTAGGACAGTGGAGGCACATAAAGTCGTGGCAGTCAGGTCACGGACAGGGACGTAGATATGAGAGTGAATGAGATACTATATTGTTGCCATGTTGATAGGCTAGTGAACTGATATTATGTTGTTGCCATGTTGATGGCTATGGAAATAATAATGTGTTATTGCCCTGCTGAGGTGCGAGGGGAATGCTAAGGTGTATGGCAATAGGAAGGTGATGTTGAGAGACTGCGGTGCCAGTAAATTACTAATGTGTTGTTAAGACCCTGAGGGGAGAGGCTGAGGCCGAAGTGCCTTTAGGAGTAACTACCGGATTGTGGATCCGAGGGAGAGTGTGTGTGAGAATAAGGCCGTTGTACGGCAGTGCATTTCAATAATATAATGTATGTAATTGCGCTATTATATGTATAATTATGTTTAATAAATGTGTGAGTCTGATGGGTTGTTCTGTTAAGTGTTAAACTTGTTTGTTCGTGATTGTTGTCCTGTCATACTTATTACATCTCCCAGTCTGGGATTTGTGACACTGGGGGCTCGTCCGTTGTGACACTGGGGGCTCGTCCGTTGTGACACTGGGGGCTCGTCCGTTGTGACACTGGGGGCTCGTCCGTTGTGACACTGGGGGCTCGTCCATTGTGACTCGTCCATTTTCGTAATATTTAGTTGTAGTTAGTTAGTAGTAGGTAATTTGTGCTGTCTTGTTCGTTGGATGAATGGACATTTCATGATATGATTTATGTATAATAATGAATGTATATTGATGCATGTATTGCTATGAATAGGTATTAATTTGTATTTAAACTTTCCAGAGTGTGTGCCAGCCTGAGGAGTCAAGCCGCCAGAGCTCCGATTAAGGGGAGGAGTTAAACTCAAAATTTGGAAGTTAAGTAAAAGTCTAAAATTTTGTGCCCTGGATTAAGGGCTGTCTCTTCATCTGTCTGTTTCCCTGTTTTTGCTGTTTTCGTTGTAATTGATTATACGGGCGGTGGCGCGGGTATGCTGTGTTGAACTTAGTTTATCCTTTTAAAAAGGTGTGGTAAACTTTGGAACTTCGTTCATCACAGTGAACAGTTCTGTAGGGACCTGTATTTTTGTTTAGATTGTGCCGTTCCATCTTCCTCGTTGTTTTAGGAAGACGTTTCTCTTGTCCTTCTTCTCCCTATCTGCAGATACGTTCTTTTTTTTCAGACTCTGTTCTTGTTTGTACCGTGTAGTATAATCGGCGTAGTTAGGTTGCATTTTTTTCCATTATAGTTTTTTTTTGTAGAAGCTTGTCCTAGTCTGGTTCGTTGTCCTTGACGTACTTGTGGTCCTTCTACTGAATTTTCTCATTCTTATCTTTTCCTTTCGTTTTGTTATTTAATAGTGCTAGACATTTTATAAACATACAATTAGTTAGAGAGAGTAGGCTGTAGAATGTTTAGTTAGGGGTGTTTCTGAATTGTATTTGAGACAATTGGGTATTGTTATACCTGGTGTGATCTCAGGTCTCTGGTCGTGTTGCTAGTGATCATACCGACAGGGTAGCCGTTTTCATAGTATACATACCATAACCATAAATCTGTGAAATGGCGGAACTCCAACAGCTAATGAAGTTGGGTAAGGAACTTGGCCTGGAGGGAGAGGAGCTACGCGGCTGGATCAAAGAACAGCAGGCGGATTTGCGCGATGAGCGTGCTAAGGATAGAGAGCGAGAAAAAGAGGCTAAGGCTCAGGAGCAGGAGAGAGAGGCTAAGGATAAGGAACAGGAGAGGGAGTTAAAGTTAAGGGAGATAGAAGCTCAAGAGCGGGAGACAGACGCGCGAGTAAGAATCGCAGAATTAGAAAGCAAAAAGAGTGCGCCAACAGAAACAGTTGAGCGGCAGGTACCCAATAAAGGTGGCGTTAGGATTAAGCTCCCTACGTTCGACGACCGGAAGGACGACATAGACGCCTTCCTTTACAGGTTCGAACTGAACGCACAATTGCAATGGGGGGAAAATAAGGAATTATGGGCCACGTACCTGGCGTCGCTATTGCAGGGGCGAGCGTTAACCTACTTTAAAGAGCTACAGCGCGAAGACGTGCAAGACTACGATAAGCTGAAGGCTTTGCTGCTTCGCCGATTTGCGCGTACCGAGGAATATTTCCGGGAGCAGTTTAGGCGAGCACGTGCAGATACCAGGGAGGACTTTGCTGCCTTCGTCGCGAGACTAACGGAGTATTTCGCGAACTGGGTAGACTTGGCGCATGTGGGCACGGATTTCGCTAAACTGAAAGACCTAATGATCCGTGACCAGCTGTACGCGTCGTGCCACAAAGATCTGGTGGCTTTCCTGAAAGAGAACGAACCCGCGACGGTGCAGGAGGCGTCTAAGTTGGCGGAGGCATACCGTACGGCGCATCCGTCCAAACCAGTCGCCAGGGCGTACGTCCAAGATGCTGGCTACGTCGCCGTTGTCGAGGGGTCGCCGGCAGGACTTGGGGACAGGTCGCGTCAGCGTGGTGCCTATAGCAGGCAAGCCCAGGGGCAGCGTAGGGGCTATCACCAATCACCGGCATATGGATCCGGTAAGTTTGACCGAGCAGGAGGGCTAGGTCGCGGTAATGGCCGGGGGCGATTTGTGACCTTTGCCGATGACCGACGGCATAGGGACTCTAGTTCCGGTCGCGAGGGGTCACGGGGACCCAGGCCTAGGGCAGCACAGGGAGCGGAGTGTTGGACTTGCGGACGCGTGGGTCACTTTTCGCGCGAGTGTAGGGCCGCGAAGTGTTGGAACTGCGGAAGAGCAGATCACATCAGCGTGAACTGCCCTGCAGGTAGGATAGCGGCGAACGTGGACAGTAGCTCCAGTCCATGTTCCCCAAATAAATTTCATCATGCGGCTGCGTGCGTTACATCGGACAACGGAGGCGGACAGTATTCTAAGTGTCCCAGTTGTGAGAAGTTATTATCTTCCGGTGTTTTACCTTGTGGGAGAAAGATCCCCGTTATAAATTCATGTCATACAGGAGGTGGTCTTAGGATTTATCCGGGGTTTGTTGGGGACGAACCGGTCTCGGTTTTACGAGATACGGGATCTACCGTTGTGGGAGTGCACAGGGACTGCATTCGGGATTCACAGCTTACAGGTGAGACTGTCCCGTGCATCCAATTTTCGGGGGCCATTGAGAAATTACCCATGGCAAGAATAATGATAGATACACCTTTCCTTAGCGGGGAAGTCGAAGCAGTCGTTGGTTGTTTTCCAGGCGCCCAGCTCATCATTGGGAATGTATCACGGGTAGTTTCCCCTTCCGAGGAGAACGTGCAAGCATGGTCGCAATCAAAGGGTATTGACTTTTGCGCCGCGGTCGAAACACGCCGACGGGTAGCCGACAAAGACAAGATTAGACCTTTGGCTACGCCAGCGGTCAACCTAGATATCACGCCAGAGCGCTTGGCGAGATTACAAAGGGAGGACCCATCATTAAACCCATGTTTTGGGGAAGCGCGAACCGAGAAAACGAGGAGATATAAGAACGGGTCGTCCTCCTTTTTTGTCCAGGGGGGCATTCTGTTCCGTATGTACGTCACAGTGGCTTCCGTTCAAAAGCAGGTCGTCGTGCCACGGTCGTTAATTGCTACAGTATTGCGTCTGGCCCATGATGTTCCATTAGCGGGTCATATGGGAAGTACTAGAACCAAGGAGAGAGTTCTGAAAGATTTTTATTGGCCGTCAGTATACAGAGATGTACGGCTGTATTATAAGACGTGCAGGGCGTGCCAAAAGACGACGCATAAGGGTCGTACAACCCAGACTCCTCTTCAAAAGATCCCCACGGTTTCGGAACCGTTTAAAAAGGTTTCGATAGACCTTGTTGATTTAAGAGAAAGACTATCTTCAGCGCGCACTATAGCGGAAGAAGCGTCTGGTATCGCTTCGAAAAGAGCAAAAGACTATAAAGATAGAGGTTCCAAACTGAGAATTTTTAAGCCAGGAGACAAGGTTCTGTTGTTGTTACCTACGGACCATAATAAGTTATTGATGACATGGAAAGGTCCTTATGTTATTGAGCGAATTGTTTCGAAGGTAGATTACGCTATCCACATTGATGGATCAGTAAAGGTTTTCCATGTTGATATGCTGCAGAGGTTTCATGAGAGACCAGAGTATTTGTATTCTCATACTAGGGTTGAAGGACATACCTAATGTCGTGTCATTCTTTGACGATATAGCATGCCATACGTCGACATGGTCTGATCATATTCAGACACTAACAGTAATTTTTCAACGATTACGTCATTTTGGGTTAACTGCTAAACCCGCAAAGATGGATTTGGCATGTCCAGAGATAATATTCTTAGGACATATTGTGGGTAGAGGTGTTCAGAGACCTGAAGTAACAAAAATTGACAAGTTAGTAGGGTTGCAAATCCCTAAAACAAAGAAACAAGTCAGAAGCTTAGTGGGAATTTTAAATTATTACAGAAAGTTCATTCCAAATTTTTCCTCCTTGTCATCTTCTCTTACTGACCTTACTAAGAAGGGACAACCCGATAAGGTCCAGTGGACGTCTGAATGTCAGACATCATTTGATAATTTGGTGACAGCATTATCATCGTCACCCATTCTGATATTACCCGATTTTCGATCTAATTTTATCCTCAGAACGGATGCGTCGGACTCTGGTGTCGGCGCTTGTCTTCTACAGGAGAAGAACGAATGTCTCCATCCTGTATGTTATGTCAGTAGGAAGTTATTGCAGAGAGAAAGGAAGTATTCTGTGATAGAGCGTGAGTGTCTTGCCATTGTCTGGTCCGTCCAGAAACTGGGACGTTATCTCATGGGACGAGAATTTTGTATCCAGACAGACCACAAACCACTGACATTTTTGTCGAAGAATCGTTCGTCCAGCCCACGCTTGTCTAGATGGGCATTGGCTTTGCAGCCGTATACCTTCGTTATTCAACCAATTCCAGGAACCAGCAATCATATCGCCGACTACCTTAGTCGAGCCTAGGGGAAGATTTCAGGAGCTTATACATCGGAGGACAGGAACATTGACAGGATCTGTGTGAATAAGTCGACTTTAAAATATTGACATTATAAATATGATATGAAGAATGGTTGATAGGTTGAATGGTTTTTGATTCTGTATTCGATATTGTGTTTAGTTAGCTATTCATGATGTGAGACATATATGCATATTGCAGGCCATATTGATCCCCATATTTTCCCCTGACTTCGGTATTCTATATACTAGGGGAACTGCTAGGTCATTTTTCTAGTGTAGGTATTGCTCACGCTCACTCGTTGACAGTCATCTTGATGCGATTTGAAATTAATTGCATTAATTTTTTTGGGGTGGGGGATGATGTCACGAGTGGAGTGAGTGCAATTAAGGGGATTGCTACAGAGCGGGTGTAGAGTAAGAAAGGCTCACAGTAGACAGCAAGTTAAGCGTGCTGTTGTGAGTAGTAGTGGGGGCGGGGTCTGAAGGAGGCGAAAGCGCGGCATTACTATCACTGCAAGTTAGAAGGTCCTAGGGATCGGACCTGTGAATAAAAGCCCATCGGGCGGACATAAAGGGGAAGCAGTCGAGAAGACTAGTGAGTCTTTCCAGTTATGACTGGTATGTAGAACGTTGATTGATTATTATGATTGATGTATTATATTATATTCGTCTATTACCATGATGTGAATAAGTATATGTGAGGAATGTGGAAGTCCTTGATATTGGATATAGCAATGTGCGCCATGAGCGATAGATGAAAGTGAGTTCATGGATTTGTAGCGCGAGTGAGTAGTGTGTACTCCGATGGAGGTGTGTTACCGTAAGATGTGTGGTGAGTGAAAGGTGAACTAGTGTGTGTACGCTTCATGGATTGTAAGGAGAGGTGGAGCGAATAGAAATGGTAGGGTATTATACCAATGTAATGTTATTCTTGTAGGTGTCGGGGACGGGCCGCAGAGCCACCTCGATGAGCACAGGGGATAGGCCAGCATAGGGCCGGAGGCCACACATAGGCCAGAAGTGAGGCTGTCAGTGTAGGACAGTGGAGGCACATAAAGTCGTGGCAGTCAGGTCACGGACAGGGACGTAGATATGAGAGTGAATGAGATACTATATTGTTGCCATGTTGATAGGCTAGTGAACTGATATTATGTTGTTGCCATGTTGATGGCTATGGAAATAATAATGTGTTATTGCCCTGCTGAGGTGCGAGGGGAATGCTAAGGTGTATGGCAATAGGAAGGTGATGTTGAGAGACTGCGGTGCCAGTAAATTACTAATGTGTTGTTAAGACCCTGAGGGGAGAGGCTGAGGCCGAAGTGCCTTTAGGAGTAACTACCGGATTGTGGATCCGAGGGAGAGTGTGTGTGAGAATAAGGCCGTTGTACGGCAGTGCATTTCAATAATATAATGTATGTAATTGCGCTATTATATGTATAATTATGTTTAATAAATGTGTGAGTCTGATGGGTTGTTCTGTTAAGTGTTAAACTTGTTTGTTCGTGATTGTTGTCCTGTCATACTTATTACATCTCCCAGTCTGGGATTTGTGACACAGATGACAACCGTTTTTGTCAAACATCGTTTGAACTCTCTGTAGGAAGTTTACTTTTTCTGTCCAATTAAAGAGGACGATAGTATTTCAAATGTTTATTTATATTTATAACCAAACGTGTATTTAAAATACGGAATACATTTCCAGTAAGACAGTTTCAGCTGTTATCATTATGTAGTCTATCAACCTGTGTTAATCAATGTCTTAACCAGATAGCCCCAATAACAATTGGATAGCTGTGTTTACAGTACTCAGTATTGTCAAGCACTCATGTGCAGCCATCGCTGGGCGTGTGACAAGCCTACCACTACATAAACAACACACGCCATCTCCATCAATGACAACCACTACTGCACCAGCTACCATGACAACGGCTTCATCAAAACACAAGCCTTTAAATGTCAGTCGTTCTGACATTTACGTCTACAGCGAAATAAAAGAAAATACAAGTTTGTTTCCATTAATTTAACAATTGTCTTCACATTGTGGTTGTCTACGGTCTCGCGCGTGACGGTCTATCACGATTGTACTAAGACATTTCCCAGTTATTGTATTCTAGTCGTTCTGCAAGGAGAAAAATCAGAAAAAAAAACACTGGTATTGGAAAACGTAGAAACCAAAGAATAGAATGATTATGTAGTACAAAGAAGCAAAACCGAACATGGAATTATTTTTTTTTTGAATTAAAGGGAGACGCAGCAGATAAAAAATTATAGACATTATCCAAACAAAACAGACATTGTAAAAGTACACAGTCACACAGACAGACACACTATGGTTATCCAGTCGATATAAATCAGTTAAAAATTTATCATACGAAAAAGGGCAAGAAATAAACTTTAAATATAGTGACACACAAAGACGCTGAACTAAAATATAACTTGATTGAAAAAATAATACATATTTTCCTCCGTTACTTTCTCTCCATTTTTAGAACCACAACAATAACAACAACAAAATGATAATAATAATAGGGACCGCGGCAGTGCGATAATCATAACATTCCAGACATACGAAGATTTAGCCGATTAGCCTGTTCTATCCAGACTGGGCATATTTTTCTATTAAAAAAACTATGTATTAATTTTGAGGATTTTCTCAAAAGTACACGACCCTTGCCCACATCCACACAACAACATTGATAGAGTATCTATTTAAAGATAGTGTAAAAAGCATTTTTAATCAAATCACAAAACAGCCGTGAATTACTCACTCCATAAAATAATTACAGAATAAAGAAAACAGCCGCGGGGAAAAAATTTATTTGAGCTGAAATTCATCTTCATCAGCATTTTATTTTTCATAACGTAGTGGTCATCAATCTTCAGGAAAATTGAATCTTGTGAAAGTCCAGTGTCAGGTTGTTTTGTTTTATGAATGGTCAGCGTCTTTTCTCTGAGAACCCCTGTGTTTTTTGGTGTGTTTTTGTTTTTTTCAACTCTGCCACCTTCAGTCTACAGACTAATTCATGCGGGCCTTTTCCCGCTGGAGTTTTATTATGCATTTTTGTCTAGCAGGCTCTGAGAATCAAACTACAACATAGCTCCACCAAAAAAAAAGCAAAAGGCACAAAGTCGCCAGTATCATGCCGACGAGCGCTTAAACTCAAACTCAAACTCAGATTTTATACTGACAAGAAATGAGTTCTTAGTTGCAGTATTTTTTCATGTCTGTTGTGACAAAAGGCCGTCAGTGGGCTTCTCCCAAAATTTCCAAATGTCAAGAAGTATTGGGATCAATCAGTTGATGGTCATCGTCCTGGAGGAGATTTATCTGTCTGGGTATCCTGTACGCCTCCCCCTCTTCTACAGCTCCCCCCCCCCACACCTCCACCCGCCCCCACGAAAAGATGATCTGAAAAACCGGATCTCTGGTTAAGTTCATGACTTTTTGACCGATCCAAGCGGGATGGTTGGTGCCTTATTCGTTCAAATCAGTTTTGTCTTGGGTTTAGTATTGGATGTGGACCATGGAGTTAAACGGTCCTTTGCGCACTGGCAAGACCGAAAAAATGTCCGTCTCACTGGTCTGATGCGTCAAAACTGTCTTGATTCAGCTGGCGGAAAGAGAGACTTCGCACTCTGAGTCAAAAGAGACCACAAAACAGACTCGTCTCAGTGCTTTGTCAGTCTAAGTCAACTAGATTCAAAGTTTTGAGGGCGGTTAACCCAAACAAAAACAGTTGACAATACTCCAACCATTACATTTTTTGGAATCGTAAAGAAAATCAATTTTACTTCGCCAGAATACCTAGGCAATCGAAGAGATGCTCACGACTTTTCCAGTGGATGAACTTTTGAAACATCCATTGGGCGATGAGGATCTCTCTGGAATAATTTTTAGCAACTAGCAAACTATAGTGGTTGTTTTAAATGAGAAATGGCAGGCGTAATTGACCCTCTGATTGAAAATAAATAAAGAAATAAATAAATAAATAAATAAAATGAACCAAACATATTGTTCAAACGCTGAATATCATAATGCAAAATGTAAAGCTCAACCATTAAAATGTTGTTTGTTTATGATATACATTGAGACCACTTTGCAGAGTCTTTTTGGCATAGAGTGCTCAAATATTGGAGAGAGGCATCTTTTGTCTGGGAAGAAATCTGACATTTCTATTTCATGCCTTTAACGGTTAACATCTTTTTTTTTTTTTTTAATTTCGTTTTTTGGGCTATTGAAATGGCTATCTAATATGACGAAAGCTCTAAAAATCTGCCTAAGATAGCTCCTTAGTTTAAATCAATAGCGCTCCCTTCGGTATTAAATCGGCGCAGCGGGAGGAACATTTGTCAGAAAAGGGCAAAGGTCGATAACAGTCGGTATTTAACAGTATAATGACATAATATTCGTACTGAGCCGATATTTCGCAGATGCCACATACCCCTTTGCAGAATCACCGGGCCGTTGCACGTTGTGGTATTGAGATGTAATCAGCCAGAAATATAATTCCATGAATTAAATATCAAAACTATAAGCTTCATTGTGTCAAGTAATTGCTTTTTCTAGTCTATCAAAAAGCGTATAAAGAACAGGCAAGAAAAAAATCAACAATCTGGCAACTTTATTTACATTTCTCAAATGGTTATTATTAGTATTATTATTATTATTATTATTATCATTATTTACTCCATAACCATGGTTTCTGGAGTGACTTTAGAAACTACAATAAAACCATGTTTATTACTTTCTCCCGCTATTTTGTTTCTCTAAGTCATCATTCTATCCTGATCACTTGCCACTATTGTTCATTGCTCGACATCGACATGTGGACAGTAACAGATCAGTTCGCCTGATACGTGATGCCCGATGAGACATTTATTATAATAATTTTGTTCTGTTACTACTTATTCTGCATTCTTTTAGTGTTGTGGTGATCGCTGCTCGCACGTGTGTTGATCAGACCCGGTCCATGCACTGACAAAAAGGAGTGACGTAAACATCATTGTTAACGAGACGTGCATAACAACAAGTTATCACAGTCTTTCCCAGCCAGCATCCCCAGGTCAATCCGTCCTAGATTTGTATAGGATTTCTGTAGGGTTGGTAGAATTACCGTAGGAGCGAGTTCCCTGCATCAAACATACCTTGGCGCGGTATCGTAACCAGCGAATCTACGTAGGAACGATGTCATTGCTACGTGCAAACATGACCTCAAGCCTGCGTGTTGGACTTCTGTAGGGTTGCCGGCTGGGTTTAGTACTTTGAGCTTTGATTTAGAGTTTGGACAAGGCACGTCAACACGATCACGGTCATATTGTTCTAGGAAGAAGCAGGACGATAGACAAAATATTAATAGAATGAAAGGACACAAAGAGACCCTTCCAGACGCCCCCACCAATCACCCGCAATCTCTAGAATAACCAGAGAGTATAGATGTATAGAGAGGTTTCACTTCCGCCAAATCGCGATACTAGGACGCTGAGGTAGACAAGAAATTGAAGAATTGAAAGAGACCGCCTTCACCAAAGACAGTGTGCACGTCTGTTTACTGTGGTTAGTTCATATTTTTGGGTTGATTGAAACTATTTAGAGCCGTTTGAAGCTCTTACGCACCGTGGAAAATGCACAAACGGGTATTGTTTACCGCAGCGACCTACTTTCCGCTCCATGCTAACAATGGTTTCGCGGAGTATCCCGTGTCTTGCAGTGCAAATCGACCGTTACTGAAACCTCTCTACACATCTATACTCTCTGGAATAACTTAGTAACTGCTGTGGTGTGTTGCTTGCCAAATAGCATTGTCACGGTATGGAATATAACCATGAATAAACAAGCCCACATCCCATTTTCGTTGCTGCAACGAGATCCTGCAGATTTATTATAAGCCTCACCACATGTTTATATTAAGACGTATGTTTCTGCTTCCTTCGTGTTCAAAAAAAAAGTAGATCGATTAAATAACAGACATTCCTAAGAGGTGATGAATCAATTATTTGCCTACTAAATTCACGAGGACATAGACGCATGTTCAAATGAAGAGCAGATCGATTAAATAACCTAAGAGGTGATGAATCAATTTATTGTTTGCATACTAACTCCAAGAGGACATACATGCAAACACCCATGTAAAACAGCACTCAAGCATAGACTATCTGCTCATACGTACAATACTCTCCCCACATCTCCTACATTCAGCTCTGCGGCAAGCCATGTTACAATGGAGCAACTTATACTCAGACAATAATAATACAAACTGGCATTGTAAATTTAAATATCTGAATATCATAACATTGTATGAACTAACAATTAATGTCGACAGTGTTTATTTCACGTTTGCTGATTAGATTAGTGTTTGAGGGACGAAACCACTGTTGGGAACTTGGGTCTATTTCCTTAGCCCTTATCAGAATGCACAATTTAAAAAATTATACTGTGCAAGAAGGGATATTATTTAAGGCTTCCATCTTGTGTGGAGGAACCCGATGATAACCGCCGAATGAAGCAATTCCTATTATGAGGGGAAAAAGCTCTTCTTTTTTTTTTCCTTAAGGGATGGTTCATATTTTTAACCTATGGATAATTATACATTAATTGTCCATTTTTTAAAACCATGTTATCAATTCTAGCATAATATCTAGTAATTCGTGACTGTTTCGCGTGACTTTTAACTTCGATGTTCCCACAGAGAATCTGACTTCATTAAGACGCACGACCAGTGATGAAGGGCTGCTACGATAACAAGTAATATCATTAGGTGATAGGTACCGTAAATGTTAGAAATCAAGTTGTATTTTAATAACCATGAATGCTTTTATTATTCTAGTGATATTTTTTGTTGGCCAAGCAAGTAAAAACGTTTGCAATAGGTGATACTTGATATTATATGTATGTCACATAAATATGTGTAATATTAGTATAGAGCGTGGCAAATTAAATCATTCTAGAAAAAAGTATACGTATCTGCTACTCTTGACACAGTTTTCCTACACATTTCGCAGACAAACAACATCAAAATGACATGCTACGAGTGGCACTAGAACACTGATCAGCAGGATTAGGACATAAGATTCCCCCCCCCCACCTTCCCCCAATCCCTGAAAAAGAAAAAAAGGGGGGGGGAAACGAGCTTAATTTTAAGAGTACACTCCATAAGCAGCTCGCTGTAAAACCGCAGGCTAGTCTATTTCAGGAAAAAACACAAAACACGCACAATATACGACGTATTGATTTGTTTTTCTTCAAAACGTTGTGCTCTTGTTTGTTTGATCTAATTATTTTCCAAGAGGCCTAGCAGGAGGAATGTTGTTACGTTCCCCCCTCGTTTCTGCGCTAGGGTACGTATGTTAAAGGCTTTTGTGACTTCAGAATTAGAGACCACCTCCCGAATACTCCTAACAACAACCTTAATTAATTGCTTTTCTTTTTGTTTTCTTCCTGTTTTTTGGTTGAAAGGTAGGGGGGGGGGGCAGGATTAGGGATTTGATCAGATTTAGGATCGAGGATAAGTACGGGGTTAGGGATAGATACTTTTTTTTATAACGCAAAAAGCTTGTTGTGCGTGCGTACTTATAACAACAGCCGCTTACAAGAGAATAGGAACGATCCTGCAAAAGGAAAAGAGATCATGCATCACCTCTACTGCAGAGCTTGCACTGGCTACCGGAAAAACAACGAAAAACGAATAAAGTATAAGCTGGCCACCCTGTGTCATAAATGTTCGTACAAAAACGCACAGACTTATTATTTAACTGATCGTTTGACTCCCTATGTACCATCACGACATCTTAGATCATCTGCAGACACTGAAAAGTTTAAAATCCCTAAGATGTCCCTTAAGACCATGGGATGAAAAATCTTTTTTTTCTCTTCAAGGACCTCAGATTTGGATATGTATGTGATTTACATGACATAAATTTTGTGAAGCGCTTAGAGCCTGGTTGTTAAGGGAATGAAGCGTCATGTAAATGCCGTGTATTATTATTATTAATGCTGTATTGAAGCGGAAATAAAGGTTCCCAGCCGGCAACTCTAAGGAAATCCAAAGCATAGAATTGGCGTAAAGTTTACTCAGAGGAGTGACGTCTTTCCTACACTGGTTGTGACATCATGCCGACGTCTGTTTGACATAAGGAATCTTACCCTACGGTAATCTTACCAACCCTTCAAAAATCCTATACAAATATACATGGGATTGACGTAGGGATGCTGGAATTTTTTCAGGCAATAAACAATTTTATCAAACCACGGTTACTTTTCTATGTAACTAATAAACGCATTAGCTTATCACCATAACAAATGACGCGAGCAGCATATTATAATACAAGGCGGGTCAAAAGTTAGTTTGATATAACACACAGCTGCTGCCACAATTTCTAATATTTGGAAAAATTGATAAATAAATACAAAATTAAACATTAACTTTAAAAAAACATGTTGGAATGAAAATTGAAAAAAAAAAAAAAAACAAACATAAAGGTCAAATGCATATCCCGATCTTAGCCCTTTAATTGTCCCCATTTTCTGAAAAACTGAAAATCTTTTAGTATGTAGAAAAGTTATAACAAATGCACACTTTGACACTTGATTAAAATGCATTGTGGCACTTATCAAGCTGTTTCACAGTTCTGATTTATTCTATACTAACTCCTTATCTTAATACCAAAGCCGCAGGCGTTTAACGTCGAATTTCTCCGTTCTGCAAACAGTGGAAGTTTAACAAACAAAAACTAATGTCTCGACCTTAATGCGAAGAAATAAAACTGTTGTAATAATAAAAACAAAAACAGGTATGGTAAAGTGCCTTTTGCGCACTCTGCATATCAGGACAACTCTAACTTGAAGCCATAACATCATCGTGATCCCAGATCTCGATTCCCCCCGTCCTCCTCCACCCATCCTTGGCTTTTTCATTTCTCTATCGTGACTCGGGAACACGACATAGACCAGAGAGAGGTCAAGGATTCATTGTCTGTCTGCTTTCGAGAGCATGCTTCATTTACTCGAGCACCCAGCTCTGATTTTGTCGTCCCGCGATCGATAAAATTCTGTGACAGACTTAGGGATGTCTTCATCTCCTGTCGGCACCTGGCGGATGTGATCTCCTCACGTGAACAGCTGTCAAAGCCGCCGGGAACATTGGTGTCTTCGTGGCTAGGCGCGGACTTGCGACTTGCTGTCTTGCGACTGTCATGTCTTAATTTCATGTTCTTGTCGACTCTGCAATGTGCCCCTGTGCAAGGGGAAACGTTGGTCTAGAGGCAAGGTGCTCTCCACTCATGCCGAAGGTACCGGGTTCGATTCCAAGTCGGTGCAGGCAGTTTGGCTTTTTATGAGAAAAATTCCTGTCACTGATCCTATGGTAGGTAAGACTGGGCACCTAGTCTTCCCGGATAAGGACGAACAACTGGGAGGGCCCATGTACACGGCACTCACAATAAAGATACCTTGGGAGTTGGAAATCTAGAAGAGCAGGCCTAATAAAGCCGCTACTGGGGCAAAATTTAAAGCCAAAAATGCCAGAAAAACACACAGAAACAGTAACAAGAAAAGTGAGGTGTAAATGCCAAGAGCAGCGAAACCTCCTGAACTAAAGACCTAAAATTAGCAACGTGCCCGTGTCTGAAGTGTGTGCATCTCCATTCATGCCCTTGGATTTAAAAAGAAAAATGTGCGACACATGACGCGACCGCAAAGCAACAAAATTGCTTCTGTGCGCCTATCCCAACGGTTTCTCAAAATTAATGGTCACATTATTGCAGCTCCAAAGTATGCCTGTCGTCTTATGTCAATATTAAGGTCATATCCAGGGCTACATTGTGAACTATCGTAACCTGACAGCGCCCGCAGGTTGTGATATAAGTTCTGAAAACTAAGGGTTAAACGACGGTTTATAAACTATTGTAACTTTTGGTTCAGAAAGTTATTAATCAAGTTTTTGTTGTTTTTTTTTTCTTCTGAGAAAATGTGTAAAAAAAAAAAAAAAATTACTACAGTTTGTCATAAAAACCGCAGAAAAACTGTGGAGTTCCAGCAAGGCTATAAGCAGTGTCAAAATTTGGCAAAAAGAAAAGATTGTATGTAGCAGAGCCTCCTGTAAGAAATAATACCCAAACGATAGAATGAAACGCAAATTAAAAGAGAAGACAGAAAATGGCCGATATTTTGATTAGATTCTGTACATTTCCTATTCAAATCTTTTATTGTTCGATTGTTTTATCTGATCAATTTCCCTTTTTTTTGCTTTTGTTTTTTCGTTTTTTTTCCCTTGAAGAAGGCTGTCGCTGAAATATCGGCCATTTTCTGTCTTCTCTTTTAATTTGCGTTTCATTCTATCGTTTGGGTATTATTTCTTACTCGAGGCTCTGCTACATACAACTTTTTCTTTTTGCCAATTATTTTGACGTTACAGTTTATCACGCGGTCCTCGAATTTAAAAGCAATATTTATTCATTGCTCCCTGCCATATCATAATGATTTGTTCAAGGGGGTAATCATTATGACAGCCTGCCAGCGCTTTTCACATAAGGACATCTGTTCACGCAAGAACATGACAGATGTGTCGTTGATTGCCATTCGTCAGGATTTCTCAGTTCTTCTCTTTTGGACACATCAGAATCAGAGGTTATTGACTTTGAAATGGAACGCAACACGTGAACAAAACGATGTTGTTCTCTCGGTACTTGAAAGTTTCGCGGACCTTGGACCACGATCTACCTTTTTCAAAGGCTGGAAAACTTGTTTATGAAGAAAATGCATTCATTGGCCAGAAAGCTTAACTTATGATAATAAAGTAACCATACTTTTATTTCACTAAGTTTCCTCACCATGTCGTTTCGTGTATGCCTGTTGTTGAGTTTACCGACTTGTGATTTTTTTATTTTTTTTTTGTAATGATGCGTAAGGTATGTATACCATGTAAGTGTTCAAAACCCTCTGTGAAATAGAATTTCCCTTCATGGGATAATAAAGTGATTCATGTCTTCTTATCTTATCTCATCTTGTTTTATCTTATCTTATTGCTGTTGAACAAGACCCACTTTCTCCTTAAACTTTGCCCTTTCAAATGTATTTGTGTCTTCATTTGTTTCGTTCTGGCAAACACGGCAAAGACTATCCAATATCAAAATCGGCAAAGGTTTATTTATGCTTAATTTCCTTGACTGACCTCGGCCCCAGGACTAACCCAAACAGTCTCAGGTCAGCATTGAGGTCCTTGCCAGCTGTTTTCCACATTACTGACAAAGCCTAACGCTTTTTGTTGTTGTTGTTTTTTAATTGTCTCTTGTATACGGTGACAAATTATTTCATTGATCTTGCAGTAAACACTTTTATGGAGCTTTTGAATGGCAGCCTTTGAAAGAGCTGTGATGCAGTGCATTTCTTTTTCTTCACCTTCACTGCAATACCCAAATAACACTGTTAATTATCATCAAAGATTCATTCATACATTCTATACATTTCTGATTTGAGAAAGAATAAGAAAGAGAGAGAGAGAGAGAGAGAGAGAGAGAGAGAGAGAAAGAGAGAGAGAGAGAGAGAGAAGGGGGTGAGGGTCGTAGAAAGTGCATTTTCCCACTTGTCCTTTTCATTTAACCAACCAGTAAATACTTTGCTTTTCCCATTGTTCCTCTGCCACCTATAAAACTACATCATCCAGAACTTTCCAACTGCCGCTTTTATTATACTACTTTCCAGCGGGGTGGGCCACACACAATCATCTTCTTTTTCGTTGCCATTCACAAAACAAATGCAGCAAACATTCAAAATTCTCACCTTCAACCGGTCTCCTTCCACGCCTACCATTTTCGGAATGAAAATGGTATTCAAAACAAATGCAACAAACAGTCAAATCCCAATCTCCAAGCGGTCTACGTCCAAGAACATCATTTCCGAAATAAAGATGGTAGAGCTTGGTAATTAAAGGGTTAACTGTCTTCAGATAATGTCATTAATCAGTAAGTCATAAGTGAATGATACCGTAATCTGTCAATATTTTCAGTAATCAGACGTCCATCATTGATCGTTTTAGGCACGAAAAGGGCATCATCGAACTTGTGGGCTCCTAAGCCTGGTTGATCTTAGTTCCAACTCCAAACAGGAATACGGTTTCCCGTGTCTCTCGGGTGGAACATTTTAGTGGAGGCTTTTGTTATAAGTACGTAAGCACCCCAAGCGTTTTGCGTCGAGGGCGCGTACCTATACGTACATATCCCTAACCCTGTCCTTATCCTCAATCCTTAATATTGTCGAATCCCTAGCCCTGCCCACTACTCATTCCGCCAAAAAACAGGAGGAAAACGAAAAGAAAATCTGAAAGAATAATTAATTCAGGCTGTTGTTAGGAATATTTCGGGAGGAACTCTCTAGCTCTGGAGTCACAAAAGCCTTTAAAATACGTCCGCCTAGCGCAAAAAAAAACTTGGGGGACGTACGTACTTGTAACAGCATTCTATAGTATATCATGATTCCCTTTCCTCTGTCAGTATACATCATCTCTCCACCAGTAGAAAACAGTTTTTTCCTCTTTTCTCGTATAACACAGTGTAACTGATTTGTTACTTGGCATAAGCACACTGGGTGCCAACCCGTATTTATGTAGAGATAAAAAGCCGTATGTTAAATCACCGACTTTTTAATATTTTTTTTTTACCTTTTTACTTCTCTCTACACCGTCAGTGTTGATAGAAAGTAAAATTCCACACGAAACCCACTCGTTGTCATAGATATTTCTTAATATGACAATCATGTTCCTTTATAATTTTTTTTTTTTTAATTTTTCATTTCACTATAATTATTATTGCTTTTGAAGGCATGTTTTGATGTGCACATTTTTTTTTATGGTACAATGACCTAAGCATGTATGGAATGGTGATAATATGAGGAATTTACTTTACTGAGCATGTTCATTATCTCAGGTCGTGCGTACAACATAATGTACAAATAATGTCGATAGGCTGTTGTTGTGATATCGATGCGGCCATCATTAGCTGGCACCCATCACCCAGGTCAATTCTACCCGATTATTGCCAATTAAAAGTGCCGGGTGTTCTTGGACAATCGACCGATCCACCAAAACCAATGTTGCGCCTGTCACGAGTGGAGTGAGCGAGATTCAAGGATTACGGGGACATGGAAGTGTAGGATGGACTCACGGGATAGTGAGGCTGCTCACCTGTATTGACTTCTGTTAGTTAACGTTGAAGCGTGCATGTTGTGAGTGAAGTTGAGGCGTAGTAGAGGCAAAATCTGAATAGTCAGATCACTGCAAGTTAAGAAGCCCAAGGGGACAGACGTGAGATCAGAGGCAGTCGGGAGATTGTGTGTTTTCCAGTGATGACTGGTAGGTTGAACTGTGATTGATAATTATGATGATTGATATACTATATTCTCCTATGACCATGATGTAAATAAGTTATATGTGAGGAATGTGAAAGTCATTGATTACTGTGTATAGAGATGTGCGCAATGAGCGATAGATGTAAGTTCGGATCATGGATTCGTAGCGAGTCTGAGTGCTGTGTGGTACGGTAGAGGTGTGTTACCGTAAGTGGTGTGGTGAGTGTAAGGTGGACTATTGTGTGTACGCTTGATGGTTCGTAATGAGTGGTGAAGTGGATAGTAATTGTATGGTGTTATAGAAATGTAATGTTATTCTTATAGGTGCCGGGGTCGGGCAGAGAAGCCACCCGCGGTGAGCGGACTTGTGCCGGGGTTGGGCAGAAGGCTACCCACAGGCCGCCTGAGTGAAGCTGTCGCGCAGGACAGCGGGAGCACATGAGTCGTGGCAGTCTGGCCACAGACAGGGACGTTGTTATTGTCCTTGTGCTATTAAAATGTTAATGTGCTATTGAGATAATAATGTGCTATTGGAATATTAATGTGCTATTAAGACCTCGAGGGGAGATTGAGATGCGGAGATTAGGTTGAGCAGGAGCCAATAAGAGAGGCCAGCAAGTAATATATATATATATAGATGTGAGGCTGAGGCCAGAGCATATTTTAGAAGGTATTATCGGGTTGTGGACCCGTAGAGGAATGAATATCGGGAATGCTGACCATTGGATGGTAGTTGAATTGAATAACGTAATGCACGTATATCTTATTTTTATGTATAATAAATGTGTGAGTCTGTTTGGTTGTTCTGTTAAGTGTTATACTCGTTCGTTCGTGATTGTTGTCCTGTCATAATTATTACATCTCCCAGTCTGGGATTTGTGACAGCGCCCTCAGAAAAGGAGATCTAGCGAATACACGGTACTAATTGTATTTTTCAAATTATTAATTAGTAACCAAAAGCTTTTTCACTTAAAAAAAAAGTATCATCGTAAATGTGTTTTACTGAGTGATGGCTTTAAAAAAAAAAAAAAAAAGATTGAAACAACAAGCCATAGCATTGCATGAATTTGATCAATTTTGAATTTAAAGAATTAAAAAGTATAATGAAATAAAATCAAATAAAATATATAAAAAAAATAAGTACATTAATGAATACATAAATAAGTCATTTAAAAAATTAAACGAAAAGTACCAGAGGAATAATTTTGCATGACTACCCGTTTAGCATTCTTTATTACAACTAATTCTTCTATTTCGTGATCACATAGTCCATGAATTGATTCACAACGCTGCTAAAAAGTACTCCTAATTCATTGTAATGCACTTACTTTTGACACCGCATTCCGACTCACACACCCTGAACAATTGAGAACAAACGTCAACATTTCCATTCGACCACAACTGTTTCATGTTTATGAAATGTACAGATTGTAGCAGATATCTAACAGAAAGTAACTATCACATGTGAATGAAAAGGGTATTACAGAAATATTACGATTCCTACAGTTTCTGAGCGTTGTCATTGATTGACGACCATTCACCATCATCATTATAAAAAAAACAACAGCAATAACAACAATAAAATCAATGACAGTCAATAATATGCCATGAACCTGGTCTTGGAAATCTGCAAATATTCTACAACTATCCAACGCCACTAGTTTCAAACAGATGGGAACACTGATTTGTCCTTGTCAATTAATGATCTGCCCTTGATTTCGAAACAGAGAGAAAAGCTTACGTATTACATGGCCGTCCTCTTTTAGCGAGATTCAAGAACATGGAGCAATGACATGGTGAAGAAAGTACAGCTAAAGAAACTATGCGGGTGACCAAAGGACTTGATAAGTCAAGTCGGTGATACCAACAATAACCTTTAACCCCTCTGTGTACTCTCCTCGAACCCTTTCACTCTTCGACCTTTTGTCAACTTTCTATGGTACATTCAGCTGAGACGGCAAGCCCAGTGTACTCGTACATTAGCCAAGATGCCCAGACCAATCGCTGCTAATTACGCGTTTCCGTTCATTTCCTCAAGACATGATGGGCTCCTCACATCAGCATCTTTCACCAGATAATGACGTTCGTCAAATAAAAATCTGGAGGCATGGACATCACATGAGACGAACATCTGAAACATTCGAGTAAATATCAATTATACATCCAGTGCCTTTTATGGCCTCCCATCTACACAATCATCATTGACCAGAGTAATTACCTCTATTGTTCGCAAAAGAAAAACCCGCGGTACGACGAATAAACGCTAATTACGAAAGATTAAACGCTGGATGTTTAAGGAGGAGTGAGAGGGATACTAGAGGAAAACAGCTACGAGTAAAAAGAAGTTATTATGAAAAACAAAAGAAGTCATCCTTCATAAGGGATGGAGTGTTGTAAGAATAAAGTAATGCAGGAAAGACCCCCTCCCCCCCCTCCCCCCCCCCAAACCCAACATACACACGCACGCACACACACATACATACACACAAACAAATAACCAGGACTCGTTTAGGACGAAACGCAAAGGGACATCAAAAATTATAGAAGAGCAACGAACACAACTCAGTCGTTTCTCTATTTGGCTTTGTAATTACAGCACGGTCCCGTAACTGCAGCCACGGAGACGGCATGATGTTCGTCAACATGGAGAGAATCAAGTTGGGTTCCATGTGTACGGGAACAGCGATGAACTAATAATTCGTTCAATTTCTCTACATGATGGAGTTTTGACGTTTCGGCTGCCGTTTCCGTTTCAGTACACATGAAAACCCAGCTTAAGGCTAATGTCGCCCAGAGTCAGTCTGTTTTTCATCCGTTTTGACGCATACTTGAACTTTTTTTTCATCAATTGGCGAGACAGACTTGTTTCAGACAAACTGGTGCACGAGGTCTCGTTTAACCCTATAATCTACAAAAACTGAAAGTAAAACTGACTTTACCCACTTCACCATGAGGCTTGACAATTTTTCTAACGTTGCCTGACTTCGAGATCAAAATAAAGCAAGAAGAAAAAAGTGTTTGTACCAAAGCCTCGCGTAAGAAATAACACCGAAAGGATGCAATAAAGTATTTACAACTGTTTCTTCTTGCCTTATTTTTAACTTTGCTTTAAGCCTCGCTGCGGCCCCACTGTTTTTTTTTTTTTGGAGGATTTATAATAATAATTAATTATGACTTCGAGGGCAGACCAGAACGACAAGAAAGTCTTGCCCAAAGAAAACGAAAACGACGGGTCAAAAGAAAAGAAAAACACCGTTCGCTATTTCTTGGGTGGTGATTGCTGGCGGCGACCACTCTCTTCCTCGGGAGGAGAACGTGTTCAATTACCTTGATCTGCTCTGACGTGTCAACTCTTCCATTACTCCTCCCCCTCGCCTCACTACCCCACACTCATCCCTCTCCTCACAACTTCACACTCTCCCTCCCACCTCACTCTCCCTCTCCCCCGTAGTCTCCTCACACTTCCTTCAGTGCCTCCTCATTGTTTCCCCCGGTCGTCCTCTTGAAAGGGAGCTTAATTGACCTCTTGTTCTGTTCGGTGTTGAGAAATTTGGTTTGGGGGGATGGGGGGGGGGGGAATGAAGGAGATGGGGGCGTGGACAAATTACACAGGCTTCCGTCGTTTAAACGAGCTGGGGGCCAAGAAGGGCGGCTAATCCCAGCAAGTGATACATCAATCTGGTCTTGAGGAACTTCCCACACATTTCTCCCTGTCCGGGGTGTAATCGCAATAGACCTCAAAATATGAGGCTTGGGACCCACAGAGGGGCTCATTCAATGAACCTGAAGATGATAAATCAGCTGCAACTAGTTAAAAAAATAATAACAATAACAACAAAAAACAGCGATGTAGGAATACAAAAAGATGTAAAGGAGCTGTTTTATAAATAGTCCGAAGATCTTTAGAGGTTTAAGACATTTTTGCTCACCCCCTCCTCCCTCCCCCCAACCACCACCACCCCAACCTCTTTTACCTCTGTATCTGTGACCTTTTTGCACCAAGTATCAGTGGGCTAACAAAACAAAACCTCATAAAGAGAATAAATTGGGCCAAAGAGCAATGGCCAGAAAAGCAGAACATTTAGAATTAAAAAATAATCCCCAGAGGGGGATAGAGAGAGAAAGAGAGAGGAGGTCAGGGACAGGGCGTCAGAGAGAGGGGGAAGAGAGAGAGAGAGAGAGAGAGAGAGAGAGAGAGAGAGAGAGAGAGAGGGAGAGTTGCACGGCAAAGCCGATAATACTCACGGCTCAAAAAAAAATCCATAAAAGGTATCCAGAGAATTGTTCAAATATGGGAGGAAAAACAACAAGTTTTACACGAATAGGCCTACAGTTTAAAATTTAATAGAACAGCCAACTAGTTAGTCATGCTCCAAAGACGAAATGCCCTTCGCTGCCTCATGAATCAGTGAAAATTAAAACCATGCAAGAAAGGGCCAACATGGGACTAACTCAACAACACAATTCGTTTTAATACTCCACGACAAAAATGTCTTCCTTCTTTCACCCGAGAGCTCCATAGATACTCAGTCTGTCCTTAGGAAAAACACGGTGATGGGGAATGTGTTGTACTGCACAACCTCAAGGGGCCCTTTTCCAGACACACTTGAGAATAACATTCGTTACTGGGCATTTACTGTCTTGATATTTTCATTGGATTATGAAACGATATTTTCATATGTCACACATTGTATTTCGAATTGAAAAATTTTAATTTCGACGGGAAAGTAACACTTGTCCAGGGCTTTTGTTGTAGTGGCAGTTGGTATTATTTTCAATAGTTTCCACAGCCTGGCCAAAAGGATCCGTATAGAATACTGGCAGTACCGCACACACAGGTCCATGGGTATATCAGGTATAATTTTAAGAAATCGGCCGAGTGGTCATTTTTAAGCCAAAGAGTTTATACTGGCCAAGAAGTCCGTCCAGATCTACTTCGTTCCGCCATTCTTCGTACCCCAGTGGTCTGGTTTGTTTTGTTTGGTTTTTATGGTTGTTGTTAGCGGACCTTAAGCCCAATAAAGAAAACACTGAGTTGTGTTCAGTGTACAACCAAACGTTATTACGTAAAGTACCACTGACCCCAAGCAACAACCGTTTGTTTAAGCTGTGCTCGTTTGGAACTTCCTTATTTTATCATATAAGACCGAATCATTTCCTGGGCTTTTGGACCTGCTAATGTAAAGCTTAAACAGTATCCCCTGCAGCCAGTACTAGCTGGGTAAAGAGTTAAATTCTACAAGATATCGGTACTGTGTGTATTAACATCATCCCTTTTACTGTACTTATTTAACCCCATTGCTATCAGTCGCGGGCTAGCCAATTTTGGATGGCGATGTCACGACCTTGAGTTTGAATGAAATCCGACCAGATGTCTGGTGCACGAGGCCTCATTGAATTCAATATGGTGACGTTACTAACCAACTAATTGGCTGATCAAAATCAGCTAGTTTTCCCCGGGCCTAAGATGTTGACATATTTGAGTCCTATTTATAGTTGGTTAGTAACCCAGGTTATCAAAATACCATGTGAAATACTTGGAAAAAGTATTTTATCATTTTATTCGACATAGAAAATTGATCGCAACCAGAAATCGCCCACCTATGTCTAATATAAAGAAGACAGGAAAGGACATAATGAAAATTCCAATTGAGCTAATCTGTGTAGCGGCAAATTGTGTCCTTCCGTGTGGAACTAAATCGTATCGACCAAACCTGATGAAGCGGAATAGTGAGAGGATGTCGACATCACCTTATAAAGCTCTGACATGACTTTTGGATCCCACCTGTAAAAGACCAGAATACCAAGGTGACAATCACTGATGAGACAGGTGAAGTTTTATTCGGCAGGACTCCGACTGGGATCCTGCAATAAATCAATCAGTCATGTTGATAATTGGAAGGTTTCTTGTCATGTTGAAATAAATTAATAAAATGTTATATAGAGAACATTACAATACAGTCTACTCATGTAATAATCAGTAAACGATAGATTCAATTACCCCAAAAAGGTCTTTGGCCCCATAATTCATGGCGAGTAAAATCCATCTCCAAACGATTATTGGAATAATAATATCTTTCTTGAAAAATAGAAAAGAGCAAAAGTAAAGATAAGAAAGGAAAAAAAGAATGAAAGACAGAAAACAGAAAGAAAGACAGACAGACAGAAAGAAGAGGGGTAAACAAGGTAAAATGATGAGAAAGAAGAGGCTGAGAAGGAGAAGGAAGTAAAAACTAAAGAAAGTCCAAAAAGAAAAGAGAAATCGTGATTACCAATGTGAAATTTACCTCCGTGTCCTATATCAAAGTAAAATGAGATTTTCTTTGGCCGTTGGTCGGGGAGTCTCGTAGACAAAGGCGTGAATTAACTGACGAATTGGTATGTTACTTTAGACCATATATTAACTGTCCTTCTTTTTCCAATGCTTTTTGACCATACATTTTTACTATATCTAATAGTTTCCTCACATCGTGAGCCCATTAAAAAATTTTAGATTTTAGTATATTTTACAAATGATATATATTTTCTAAATATTTCATATACAATTAAGACTCAAGGTGAATGAATCGTGTCTAGGAACAGGGATTTCCTGTGGGGACATCTTGGTTTGCCCATGACTTGTTAAGTAAGAACCCTACTCGCGTAGGCACAGAGAGTATGTAAACCTGCTCATGTTTATTTATACATATCTTAGAGCCCAAAGTGGACTCGGAAGAAGAACTGAATGTATTTAGAAAGTGAGACTACAAGAGATCTTCAGAGAACCTCCCGTCAAATAAGTGATTCGGTCCTTGGCTTTCCCACACCCTTTGAGGATTCCACCACCGGCTTTCATTTGAAGTCGCTTTCCTGAAGTTATAATATACCATCATAGCAACATTGCTGTGTCTGCGGCATAAATGAAACGAAAGTCGGGTCTCCGTATGATTTCAAAGCAAAATCACCCGTTGGTCTCAGAGTATATGTTATTGATTGGGGAGCGGGGGGGGGGGTTAATCATTAATGTGGCTAGTGTACTTCATGCGTATTCAGGCAGCTAATGATTTTCCCTGCAGGAAGTCCGCACACTACTTTAGACACATTTCCCTGAACATACATTCCCTTTCATGTTGTAGACGTTCTTGCTCATTACGGTTTCTTCCTTTCTTTTCATTTACATCCGCATCTCCAAGCTCGAAGATTCTTCAGGTTTCATAACATTTATGTGCTCAGTGGCGTACTCTGACTTGGGAACCAATGTCGTATCGTCTTATTATCATTGCTTTCACACATTGTCATTGCCGGCCCTTGGCTTTCCTAAGTGTACGTTTCCATTGGAGTCGGACTCAGCCTAGCCCCACCTTGGCTGGGCCAGACCCGTCATGCCACCTGTTGTTGTGTCCACTAAGCCCCAGCCCTTCTGCTTTCACTGATGGCAAAAGCTGTGTGTCAGACGGTCGCCATGCCAAGGTTTCTGAGTTCAACAGTAGATGTCATAACAGCTGCGTGGCTACGCCTGAGCTGGACCTGAGATGAGCCTGAACTGGGCCTGAATCGGACCTGAGCTGGGCCTGGGGGGGGGGGGGGTGTTAATGCCCTCATCTTCAAGGACGGATGGCATCTTACAGCACGTCTGTACCTCGAAGACGCCATCATGAGTCGGCTACAACTTACTTTGAAAGACTTTGCTTGATCACAAATAGCTGTATAGTCTTGACATTCTAAAAAACTTGTTTCATGTCCTAAATGGTCTCAAAAACTATATTACTTGCGGATAAGTACTAATTGGGGCAGGGTAATGATACTGTCAAGATGTAAACCAATGGTTGACTGGGACAGAAAAATATGACCGCAAAATCCGATTGACAAACAAAAAAGACAGAAAGAACAATAGACAAAACAGGCAGGTAGATAGATAGATAGATAGATAGATAGATAGATAGATAGATAGATAGATAGATAGATAGATAGATAGATAGATAGATAGATAGATGGATGGGTGGATGGATGGATGGATGGATGGATGGATGGATGGATGGATGGATGGATGGCTGGATGGATAGATAGATAGATAGATAGATAGATAGATAGATAGATAGATAGATAGATAGATAGATAGATAGATAGATAGATAGATAGAGAGAGAGATAGACGGACATGCAGGTAAACAGACTGACAGACAGATAGACAGACAGAAACACAGACAGACCGAAAGACAGTAGATAGATAGATAGATAGATAGATAGATAGATAGATAGATAGATAGATAGATAGATAGATAGATAGATAGATAGATAGATAGAGAGATAGACGGACATGCAGGTAAACAGACTGACAGACAGATAGACAGACAGAAACACAGACAGACCGAAAGACAGTAGATAGATAGATAGATAGATAGATAGATAGATAGATAGATAGATAGATAGATAGATAGATAGATAGATAGATAGATAGATAGATAGATAGATAGACA